>OY987328.1:56718518-56946518 GCA_963920685.1 Polydrusus tereticollis
ATTATTGTGTAATAATGATTATAAATTCAATATTTTTAAACTACGTTTTCTGTTATACATATGTTAAAACTTTCTTAGTTGAGATAGGAAGCCAAGCTTCAACTCCGCCAATTGTAATATTACATTGTAAATTACAATAAAGACATGTTAATTTATTTATTATTTATTTATACTCAAAAGAAGTGTCAACACGACAACAAATTTTCTACTGAAATTTAAAATTGCATTTCTATAGCTTGATTTCTCCCAGGCTACTTGATTTTTAAAATATTTTTTAGAAACAAAGCAGAAATAGAAAATATAAAGAGCTAAACGAAATAAATATCTAATATTTTAGTATTAGTAGTAGAAAAAAATATATATACACCTCAGTTGAGAAAGTTGTTATGTACCTTGCACATTATATAAAAGCTTGCTATATACAGTGTGTCCGCTTAAGTTCTGTACATATGGGAAACTTTTTTAATATTAATTTTACGAAAAAAAGTTACTCATTATAAAAATGTCTGCTTACTGAAAAAATAATATAAGACTATTCAAACTTGGGATAGTATGTACAGGATGATCAAAAAAAAATCAAAATTGACCTACGAGAAAAGTATCCTTAATTTTAATTTTAGAGTCCATTACCTTGCCATCATTTCCCACCTGAATTTGAATTTTAACTGTCAGCTATGTTATTTGTCTAAAACATCAGTTTGAATATTTAATTAGATACATATGCCGTTGAAATTGAGTATGCAAAATAAAATTGAAATAATTTTAATTAATGGTGAAAATTACAAAACGTATCGGGAAATATAATTTTTAATGCCAATCAACATTTTCTTATTCCATTTTGCTCCAAAATTAAAATTAAGCGTGCGTTTCTCGTAGGTCAATTTCGATTTTTTTACTTTTTGATCATCCTGTACATACTATCTCAAGTTTGAATAGTCTAATATTATTTTTTCAGTAAGCAGAACATTTTATAAAAAACAACTTTTTTTCGTAAAATTAATATTAAAAAAGTTTTCCATATGTACAGAACTTAAGCGGACACACTGTATATAATGGACTATTTATTATTTCTTGGATTTAAAAATTACAGACAAAACGTTCGAACTCTAAGGTATTTTTGTTGAAGAAGTTAGACAGGTTAGAAACCATTGTTTGAACAAAATTTAGTGGAAGGGGTAGGAAGCAACCTACCTACCGTTAAGTATTTTAGCTGTCTTATGACCCCATGAACTTACATAGGTCAAAATATGAGATAATAAAATAATAGTTTATACGAGACCTTCCATGTGTTCTTAAGTTAGGTTAGACCTGTGACTTCTTTTCTTTCCTTGTTTACTTTGTCGGTATTGTTCATATACATTTTTTATTATTATTCGGCAGTAGCTTTATTCCTCTGTGAGTCGTACGTGGTTATCTGGGATTTGATGCTGCTTATTTTTGGCGCCTTTTTTACCGTCCTTTTAAGTGGTACTATGTTGATAGTGCTTTTCCACTATTTCTAGTGCCTCCCTACTGTTGAATAGGGTCGCCAATAGGAAGCCAATCTTTAGGCAGTTTGTATGTCGAGTCAAATCTTGCTCTTGTATGTGACTGTGTTATGAGTTCGTTGATCGAAATGTCCGTACATTTGTAGTAGTCGGTCATAATTTTTAAAAAGAACTCCTTTATGGTCTGTATTTTAAAGTAATTTTGCAAAACTCGGTCATAGCATATCTCGGTACATTTGCTATTAGTTTTAGTGCTTTGTTCTGAACTACCTGGAACTTGCTCAGCTCCGCTTTGCTTATGCTACACCACGAGGGCGCACCATAAGTTAAAACCGGCCTGACAAGACCTTGTAGAGGTTGACCTTTGCCCTGTTGCCAATTCTATTCCCCCTGTGAAGTAGGAGGTGGAGGAAATCACTAACCTGAACTAACCTGAACTAATAAAATGTACTTTGCATTAAACATTAAACTGTCTACATACCTGTGCCATCAAGAAGGAAATAGGAAGTGGCGTACCTATATATTTTCCGGTTAGAAATTGTAACACCTTGTATTTTAAAATAAAGCAGTTACGTTGTTTCATCTTCGTTGACTAACTCTATATAGGAAGCAGAGGCTGACGTAATTTCCATTTTACTATTGCAACTTTTTAAGGTAAAATACCTATATGCTACCAACACCAAAATTGTGAATTTCTTTGTAAAATATTGTGGTTCTAAAAATATCCGATTTTAGGACGGTGGGTCGGTAAAAACACCAAGATTAGTTCGTTAATGGTACGAATATTGGTACAAAGTGTACTTGGCTAAGTGACCTTTGTACTGTTGCTATTGCGAATATCTTAATTGCTGCCAAAGATAAATCCATCTAACCATATTTCTATATATTTTTTTATATTTTTTGTTGATCGGTAATTTAAAAAAATAATGCTTATGCGATTTTTCCAATAAGAAATTAGGCTTTTACATTTTTTCACCAAGAGAGCAGTCACGTGGTAAATGTACTGCCTTTGCCGGCGAATTTAAAATGAAAATAACAGCTGACCAATAGCAAGCTGTACAGGGTTTTCTTTTATATTTAGACCCCTATTTAGAGGAAAAACTATAAGAGATAGAAAAAAACTTTAAATATGAAAGTTTTATGATTTTTACTGAATCATCAGAATATTAGCAAAAAATTATTAAAATACTATTACAATGCCGAAAAATATAAGCAACTTATGTTTTTTTAAATGGAACACGCTGTATTTATTTCATTAAAATTATAGATCTTTTTTTCCTGATTAAAAAAATATAGGGTTTGTCTATATTAACTCCAACCAGTTTTAAGATATTAGCGATATAAAATAAAAATTAAAAATACTTTCTTTTATGAAATTTTAAAATATATTTAATACAAAATAAAGAAAAAATGCAGAACCATAGAAAATTATTGATTTTCAACATAACCCCCTTCATTTAATATACATTTTTGAATGTTTCCTAATAACTTATGATTTATTGCGTTCATAATGAACACTGGAAAGTCCCTATTTAGCACCAAAATTTCTTCGTGAATTCTTTGTTCCAGAACTTGAACGTTTTCTGGCCTATTGTAATAAATTTTATTTTTTAAATAGCCCCAAAGAAAAATGTCCAGAACCGTCAAGTCAGGGCTGTTTGCCGGCCACCTTATTGGTCCGTTTCTTCCAATCCACGTATTATATTTTTCATTTAAGTATCTTGTAACAGGGACAACATTATGGGGTCGGGCACCGTCCTGTTGCCAAATGAGCGTAGCGTATTGGTTGAGAGGAAGCTCTTCCAAAATGTTTTCAATCTCATTTTCAAGAAATTCCATATATCTTGGACCAGTTAAACTCCCATTATAAATTATTGGACCAATGACCCTATTTCCTATAATGCCACACCACACATTTATAGACCTACGACCCTGAATTCTAACAGGCTGAATTTTGTGGGGATTTGAAGTTGCCCAAAAATGTTTATTTTTTCGGTTAAACATACCAGCTGTGCTGAAATTTGCCTCGTCGGTAAATAAAATTTTGTTTAAAAGATTCCCATCAATTTCACGCCTTCTTAAAACATCCAAACAAAATTCTAGCCGCTGTCTCTTGTGATCTTCTGTTAAGTTTTGGACTGGTAAAAATTTATATGGATGATATCCGTATTTTTTCAAAATTTCGTGTATTTTTGATAGGGATTTATTAAAATGGCCTGCCGCATCTGGTATAGAATTTTCAGGTTTTTCTGTAATACAACATTTAAGTAATTATTGTAGGATTTAAGAATTAGTATAAACTAGAATGTTTACCTTCAAAGAACAGCAAGACATTTAAATCTAATTGCTCATCTCTCATTACTGTAATCTTTTTCCTTTCTAAGCTTTTGGTCTCTTCAAATTTTTTCACAACATATTTAATAGTGCTTTTGGAAGGTAAAATTCTATTGGGAAATATCCTGTGGTACTCATTAAGAGTTGTAGATGGATTTCTATTATTAGAATAATATAGATGGATAATATCGAATTTTTCTGCTGTAGAATATCCCATGTTATTGTTTTAAGTACGTAGCAAAATGTTCGTTTAATACAAGCAAACAACGACAAAAATGTCATAATAACATGTGTTTTCAATGGCGACAGACCTTTATCATTTTTTATTTCCAAAGCATTCTAGACTAGAAACTAAATACAACTTCTTAAAATTTTGATCGTTTATATCTTAAAACTGGTTGGAGTTAATATATACAAACCCTATATTTTTGTAATCAGGAAAAAAAGATCTATAATTTTAATGAAATAAATACAGGGTGTTCCATTTAAAAAAACATAAGTTGCTTATATTTTTCGGCATTGTAATAGTATTTTAATAATTTTTTGCTAATATTCTGATGATTCAGTAAAAATCATAAAACTTTCATATTTAAAGTTTTTTTCTATCTCTTATAGTTTTTCCTCTAAATAGGGGTCTAAATATAAAAGAAAACCCTGTACATCTAATGGGAAAAATATACTTCAGTAGATTATTTACCTCATCCATTATAAAAGCGGGTTGATTTTCACCTGATTATTCAGCGATAATCTCCCGCTCTCCGGTGAAAATCACCCTTGTCAAAAGTGAAAATCTCACCCGTCAGAAATCCAGCGATAATCTCCCGCTCTCCGGTGAAAATCACCCTTGTCAAAAGTGAAAATCTCACCCGTCAAAAATCGTTAGTTTTTTATTTGGTAAATAATCTTCAAAATACATTTCGGGATTGGGAAATAATCAGAAAATCATTCTCAGATTTTTTGCCATTAGGAAATGGCTCTCGGGCAAGCCCTCGAGCGATTTCCACGGCAAAAAATCTTCGGAATGATTTTCGATAATTTCCCTATCCCTTAATATATTACTACAGAAAATTGGTATCCCTCGAGGCAAGAATAATTATTGCAGGATACATTGCTTATTGCGTAACTATTAGGTATTTCCCTTGTTGGCTACTATCATAAAAAATTATCTTTTACCAATTGTTTGCAGGTCGATACTCAAAATATAATAAATAAAAATCTATTTTTTTTACGTTTTTTATTCAGGTAAATGGAAATATGAAATTGGGACCGAAAACTTAAAATCTTTTCAAACTGTAGAAGCAAGACAAGACTTTTTTGGATATCCCTTGGTTTTTGGCAAAAAACAATTCACCCAGGAGGCGAGCGTAGCCGACGGAAATCTTATCGAAGAAGATAACGACGAGGAAAATATGGATAAAATTTTGGAATTTATAGCAGACGATCTAAATGCAACGTAGGAAAACCATCACATACTAACCGTTGTTCGCAAACAGCAAAAGAAATATATAACATGTCCGAAAACGCTTGTTCCATAATATGAGAGGCACAGAAAAACCGCTTTTCTGTCTCTCTCGCTCACGTATTTTGCCTTATAAGATTATAATATTATAATCAAAGATTTGATGCCCATGGCTACCCATGTGCAAAATTGTTTTTCTGATCCTGACATTTTTTTGACAGAAACTAACGTAAATTTCTTATTAACATTGACGTTATTTTAAATGCTATAAAATTGTCAACCTTTAACTCAAAAACTTATCAGTTAAACAAATGGTTATGGCAAAGAGTTTATGTCGCAATTCAATCGGTACACGGCATCGTTTGAACGTACTAATTTAGTTGCGTGCGCCTTGGTGAAAAAAGCAAGCGATTCTGCATTTTCTCCGGATTCAAACATTATGAACATGTATCAGGTACCGTTTAACTTCCGCAATAAACAACATTGAAACGATGATAAAGACATTTTTCATTTGTCTACAAATTTTTATTATTAATGATAATAATAACGATTAGTATTGATAATAAAAATTTAGCAACTAAAAACTAAAACATGTTTTAAAATTTGCTTGCAACTAAAGATTTTCCTAGAATAATTGCTGAAAATGATCACCTTCAGCCGCAATGCAACCTATTCGCCTTATTATTAAATTACGAACTCTCTAGAAGATACCTGGCGTTATTTTGATTACTGCAAATGAATTTATTGTTCTATTTCGCAGATCTTCTTTATTTTGAAGAAGATAAATGCACACAAATGATTGAAGATGTCCCCATAAATAGTAATCAACAGGATTCATATCGGGCGACTGAGCAGGCCATGGTTGTGGGCCTGCTTTCCCGATCCAACGATTGGGATAATTTTCATCAAAAAATTGAGGGGCAACTAGACTGAATTGTGTTGGAGCACCGTCGTGCAATTACCATATACGATGTCTTCCCCTAAGTAAAACTTCTTCTAATAGTTGAGCTATAGGAACTATTATAATTATTTAAATTTATTTTGATTAGATCTATCTAGTAATATGTTTTTGTTGGGTTCTGATCAATATTAATTCTCAATTAAATTTGCCTCAGATGACTGAATGCAAACCAAATTAGGAATTTTTCTCGAAAACCGTTCATCCTTTCAAAAACTCTTTTTGGGTATTTCTTACCTTGCTTAATTCACAAAGCCATCATGTTTTAAGGAAGTCACTGGCGTGCCATTTTTTCTTGAAATTCCTACGAGGGTTACTATAATGGTTGAATTAGAAAGAGTTCAATACTTGCAAAATGTAATATCTAATTATATATTAGTGCTTGTTAAGTTTCAATGAAGTAGCTGACACTATTCAAAAAATATATGGAAAAATCTGATTTTTTTTAATCTAATCTGGAAAACAGAGCCGCTACGGACCCATTGTTATATGAACTTTCTGTCTTAAAATCAATGAGGGATTAATTGTTTAAAGCTTGTGCACATACTTAATAATTAACATTGGTGAAATGGCAAAATATATTTATCATACAATATAAACGTAAAGTGTAAACGGGCTGTAACTGTCTAAATTTTTTACGTTATAGATTGGTTCCTGGTGGCGAACTCCATAACGTGATAGAAATAGAGGTAGAAAGAAAAAAAGTGAAAATAAATTAGTTTTCAATTGACTGTGGCACAGAAAATATAATCTATATTCTTCGTAACTGTGGCTACCCTTTATTGTTTTTTTTGTGGCCGGCTAAACTCGGATTTAGAAACTTAAATTACTAACTAACATGAAACTTCATGGTTATGGCTAATTATTATAATTTTCTCGAATAATCTAAACCTGTGGTTAGATATTTGTTGTTTTTTGAATTCACATGCAAATTTTAAATAAATAACTCCCATGCTAAAAAAACTAAAAAATTACACAACTGTAATGGTGTAGGAACTTACAAGAATTTCGCATTTAATGATGATTATAGCGACGTTGTCAGACTTTTGTCAGAACTCGTACGAACTTTTGTTTTTAATTGAAACATCTTCTTTAACATGATGTCCCAGAATTCGTGGGCAATCTCTCGGATTCATACCGGGTATTGCATTGTCGGGTGGAACATAGAAATCCCCATGTAAATTTTGAAGTGGTCAAATATTGGCTATCCTAATTATTTTAGAAAAAAAATCTATTTTGATCAATCGAATAGCGCTAAACTGCACTTTTGTTATACTATTTTTAACCTAAGAAGAGAGTTAGTTGATGAGTAAATGATATTTATTTAATAATTTTTAAGCAAAATTCCTTTCGCGATTCTCTTTATTATATTATTAGGATTTAGGTATTTGCTTTATAAATGATCGATTCCTAATTAAATTAATTTTTAAACTTGAAAATGTTACTTGATTGGGCTGCCTTCTCTCTATCTATGAAAGTAAGAACTTTATAAGTTATATATTAAAAGATTGTAAACATGTCGTAATTTTCGAAATTTTCATACTACTACATTTTGGTAATTTTTTTTTAACTTTAGTGAAATGATGTCATGTATTGTAACAAAGCGTTATTTTTGCCTATACACTTTGACAAAAAGACATGACAGATAGATATTCCTTTGTTTGTTTCAATGGTTTCATGGCCTATACTACCCTAATTTTCTAAATTTTTCGTATTATGCGTTTATTGCTAATAGTAACTATCCACTATTATATATTTTTGAAAAGCTTAAAAATAGCCCAATCAAATAAGAGAAAAATGTTCAGGGTGTCCCATTTAAAAAATCATATCCATGGTCCTCTGCAATAACGACACAATTCAAAATTTCATGTTTTTTACTTTAATAGTGAATTATGTTTATTTTAATGGTATATTTTATGTGTAACAGCGACATATCTCTAGTAACCACCTAACCGCTAGGGGGCGCATTTGTGTCGTTTTGCGGAAAATTATAATTTGAGGTGTTGGCTACTGAACACAGACACTTCTTCCAGTTGAGACAGAACCATTGCGAGGTGATGTACTATTTCTCGTGAATATTGGCATATCTCAAAAAGTGTTGTCGTGTAAGCAACTTGTTTATGTAGAATAACGACATATTTTCGATTTTGCCGTTATTCAATAGTGCCGGTAGACTAATTATTGCATATTTTACTTAAGGAGAGGGACGTATTTCGTGTTAAGCCGTTAATGTTAACTAGGTAAGTATCTTTTACTGCTTAAATTTATTGCATGTTGGTAATATTTTTATAAGTGTCGTTATTCAACATAAAATATTTATTGATTGGGGATACCTTTTAGGTATTATTTTGAGTTGAGTCACTATTCTAGAAACTATTTTTATCTAACTGTAGGTACGTCTTTACTTCACATTTTATCAACCTAAAAAGACCAATGCGAGAGCTGCGTGCAATATAAAAATTCTGTTGGCGACGAAAAAACTGCATTGGAACAAAAATATCAGGAACATCAAAAAGAAAAGAGTCTTTCACGAAGTTAAAAAGAAAAAGACAAAGAAAGAGCAAAAAGAGACAGTAATTACATAGTTTTAGTTTACGATCTTCAGGCCGTTCTGCAATGCCCCAGAGGCGATACTTCGGCGTTTTATTACGTGTCAAAAATAAATGCGTTTAATTTTACTATTTGCGATATAGCAACAAACAATGTTCACTGTTATACTTGGGACGAGGCACAAGCAAAAAGAGGCGCCAACGAGATTGCAACATGCATTTGGATGTATATTAAGCGGTTGGAAGAGAAAGCCGCAAAAGCCGAGCAAATGATTGATATTGTGTTCTACTAAGACAACTGTTGTGGGCAAAACAAGAATAGGTGTGTGTTCCTAATGTACGAGTATGCCCTCCGCAGCGGTAAATTTGTTAGCTCAATTACCCACAACTTTTTAGTTAAAGGCCACACACAAAACGAGGGTGACAGCGCCCATGCAAATATCCAAAGAGAAATCACTAAATCGCTTATACGGGGACCAATTTACACCCCTCAACAATATGTTACTTTAATGAGATCTGCAAAAAAGAAGGGTAAACCGTACGTCGTAGAAGAAACGAGTCATTTTTTGATTTCAAAAATTTATCAGACAAGATCAAGTCATGCGGCTTTAAAGACTCTAGCAATGAAAATGTCCGAGCTAGTGATATTGCTGTCCTGCGAATAGAAAAAGATAATCCGCGAAAAATACTTTATAAATATAACTACTCTGACGATCAGTTTGGAGAAATTGACATGGCATTATCCCAAAAGCGAACCACACGAGGTTGTGCAACTGTAGGAGAGCTTTTCAGTTTAAAACCATTGTACGATAAACCTGTAGGAGTGGATAAAAAGAAAAAGGAAGGTCTTCTTAAGCTAGTAGAAAAAAATACTATACCAAAATTTTATGCGTCTTTCTATAACAGTCTTTAAATACCCGTCATTCTATTTCTATTATATCGGTTTTTTGTTAAACAGTTATTTTGAAAATAAAGTTTTAGTTCTTCAGAGTGTTTCTTTTACATTTTGTCTTTTATTTTTGATCACAACTTAAAAGTACTATGTATTGTATTAAGGTCAGGTCAAAAATGAATTATATTGTGATGGAACAATGGCACAATTCAAAAAAAATCTAACTTTTTTTCGCCCCCTAGTCACAAATCTTTATAAAGTAATGATGATGTTACAGCTGAAACACTTTTCTACAGAATCGCCTTAAGACAATACAACATAATATTTTATTTTCCCACCATAAAAAATTAAATCGTGAAACGCAAAATCTTTAATCAGCTTTCCTCAAAATTATTGTATTTTGAGTTGTGTCGTTATTGCAGAAGACCATCGATATGTTTGCTTTAAATCTCGAAAAGTAAGACTCCCAGAAAAAAAGTAAACACGCCACTGAATTTTACTTAAAAAACTCTCTTTGAAACGGCTTTCAATTTCTTGATAAGTTAAAGGGTAACCGAAATACAGGGGGTGGTCAAAATGCAAACATTTTCGCACCCTGTAGCTTTAGAACTAAGAGACAATTCTATTTAGGGCATCTCTTGTTTCACGAAAAGCTAGCGCAGTAATGTGAAAACCGCAAATCTCTATCTTTACTAGTTACCGAGATACCTTGCAATTACGTCAAAAAATGGACACCCCCCTGTACTCTGCCAAAATAGCACTCCTTGGTAAAATTTTTATATTTGTTATATTATTAAGCCTAGTTTTATTAATAATTAATTAATAAATAAAGTATTATTGTTAGTCCTGTATTTCTGAACACCAAATTTTCCAGTGATATTCATAATTTTCCAGAGTTTTTATTTTGGGTGTCTCTGTTAGTACTGAATCCGTTTGCAGTTTTATTTGTTTCTTGGTGGAAAAGAATGGTGAGAACTAGCAAATGTTTAGGATATTGCCTATCACTCGATGGAGGAACGAGGAATATATGAACATTTAATTAAATCTTAAATCTATCTTCCCAAATTATTTTTATAATATTTGTTTCTCATAATGGTTAATTTCTTTTGCGTAGATGCTTGGTAAAATTCGCTCTAATATCAAAGCTGCGAGCGCCGACTACTTAATAAAAAAAAAAATGAACCTCATATTAAACCCCAAATTTGACAGTGATATTGTAAGATATTCATTTGAAGTTCCATTGTTAAAACTAGCGTTGTTTTTATTATTGGTCATAAAAAAACATTTAACATTTCTCATAAAAAAAATCCTAAAGTGCCCCTTAAGGGAAATACAGAGTGCCAAGCGGGTGCTCAGCGACTTACCTTTTCGGCTCTAGCTTTTGAACCGACATGTATAATTTAATCAAATTTTTATATTTTATGTAGCCCATAAAAATTTCTAAAACCATGATGTAGATGTTTTACATCGCCAGAGAAGTCAAGATCGAACTTGCCACCACACTCGTTGGGCTAAAATTTTGACAGGTGTCATTTTACCGACGTGAAACCCGATTTTTTAAATACTCTAGTTATGCCTTTTTAATAAAGGTACTCTATAGCTGTATCGATAAAATTAGCCGTTTTCGGAGAAAGTAAATTTGTTGTATAACACGTTTAAGCATTGACTTTCGAAATTTATTTGATAATTATCAAGTTTATTAACATAACTTATTAAAAAACTAATCGAATAACAACATAACTAATAATTCACATTAAAATAAGAAAATTTGCCATTATAACATCTCACTAGTGCTCACGTGCATCTAACTTTTGGACAAGCACTCGGCAATTGTGTGAATGCAAGAAAAATGTATTCTCATACACTTCCAAATCGAAGCATTCCGCATGAAGGAACCATTGAAAGGGCTGACATTTCGGAAATCACTTAGAAGCAAGAATATTAAAAACATGAAAGATTTGCTTTTCTTGTTTACTTCAGCAGATTTTAGACATGTCCCTGTACCTCTATAAATTTCCTTAGCCGACGGATGTTTTCTCGTTGTACTTGAAAGAACATTCCAGTGCTGATGAACTAAATTGCTGAAATGGGGCGGTGCACTATTGTGCAGATACCACATCTGATTTATAATTTCTAAGGGTACATTTTCTAATGAACCGTTTCAGTTTTGTTGCAAGAATTGCAAATACATGGCACCATTAAACTGCTTTCAATAAAGCACGGTCCAATGAGATATTTACAAATGATTCCCAATAATCCCCGCGCCCACATGTTAACCATGAACCTTCGTTGATGCTTTATCTGTACTGTTGCATGGGGCTTTTCTTCATGCCGCATATGCAAATTATAGCAATTTACTACTCCGTCTCGGGTGAAACCGGCTTCGTTCGGGAACAAAACAATACTAGTAAAATTATGATTTTCTCTAAATCATAATTATCAGTGGGAGACATGAAATGCACCTTTTGAAGAACTTGAAGAGTCTCATGAACAACCAACCCACTTTGTCGCATGAACTTGAACCGACAGTTTTCTTAGAGGGATTTTCAGCAATTTCATTCAGAATTTCCTTCTCAAACTGAGGATTTTCTTGCTCTTCTTGGAGGCCCTTCTCTAACACAATGAAGCAAAAAAACTTCCTAAAATGAATAAGTAAAAGATTAGCTACTTTTAGCTTTGTTTTTTTTCACTTGACTTTTTATCTGTTTCTTTTATGCTATCATCAACCCTTTCAAAAGTTTTTGGTACGGTAAACTTCGATTTGGAAATGTTTCACAATAAACTATTTTCACGTCAATATAATTGCCGACTGCTTTTCTATAAATAAAATGCATGTCAGCATATTCACTATAGGAATAATCCTTTATTACTCAAGTCTTATATACTCAATTAGTCAGAAAATTTGGAAAACCGTTGTCAATAACACATTATTAACGAAGTAAAAATGAGTGGTGTTTTATTGTAGTATTTTGATTTATTATTGCAATAACGTTTTATACAAAAAAATTTATTTTCATCGAAAAAGACTAATTTAATCGAAACAAATGTAGAGTACCTTTTCTAAGTAGGGAATACCCGAGTATTTAAAAAAATTAATTTTCAGCTCTGTAAAAGTCCGTTCCTGACTTCCTTAACGATGTAAAGCATCTACTGTATTATGGTTTTATGAGTCTATATGGTTCGCATAAAATATTAGAATTTCATTAAATTATACATGTCGGTTTAAAAGTTAGAGCCGAAAAGGTAAGTCGTTGGGTACCCCTTTGGGGCCCTGCTATATATCGTCGCTCAGATGTCAAAACTTCGTATCTCAAGTTTTGCTGTTTTTGTGTTTGTTGGGTTGCCGGCATTAGAAAATCGATTTGCGCCGAAGTCAAAACCTCGTACTCCAATATTTGCGATGGTGAGCCGACGGCATTTAAATCAAGGAGCCTGATATCTTGTAAAGAAAACCTCGTAAGTCCTAGAACACAATACACTTTTAATTTCTAAAACTCGTATCTTGCATATTTTAACAAAAAATGTAGGTAATTCATCTTTCTTTCGGACGTATACAGGGTGAGTGGGGAGGAATGGGCCTAACTCTAAGGGTGTAATCTATGCATTAAAATAATAAGAAAAAACTCAAATGTTGTTATCCAGTATTCATTTGTTTTCAAGTTACAGCGTTAAATATAATAATAATATTGTTAAACCAAAATATCCAACATTAACATTGTTTTAAATAAATCATTGGTTTAGTAAGTTTTCAAAAATATCTCCATTGACTTCCAAACATTTCCTGCTTCGTTTAAGAAGGGCGCGCGTGGATCTTCTAATTGATTCGTGGCTTTCTTTAATATTGAGTACAGCATTTCTAATGTGTCTAATTAATGCATCCCTAGTATCTACTTTGACTTTGTAAACCTCAGATTTTAACCAACCCCATAAATTGTAGTCCAACTTCGTGAGGTCTGGCGATCTAAGAGGCTAACTAATAGGACCACCGCGACTAATCCAAACCCCTGGAAACCTTTGGTCTAAATATTGCTTGACCCGACGATCGAAATGGGTAGGCGCTACGTCGTGTTAATAATACATTTCAATTTTGATGTTTAAAGGAACCTCCTCCAGTAGTCCTTGCAATTCATTTTGTAAAAATCTTAAGTAGTGATCCCCTGTAAAGCAATTTTCCAAAAGGAAAGGAGCTAATTCAATTTTTATCGATCATGCCGCACCACACGTTTACTGAAAACCTGTGTTGAAAATTACTTTCGACTATTGCGTGAAGATTTTCGTCCAACCATACATGGGAGTTTCGATTATTATTAATGCCATCACGGGTGAATGTAGCTTCGTCAGTAAAAAGTATGTGCGATGAAAGATGACGATTATTAATTATCCACTCACAAAATTGCATACGCTTGGCGTAGTCTCCAGGTTGAAGATTCTGTACACGCTGTACATGGTACGAGTATAAGCCTTGCTCGTGAAGCGTAATGATCACTTTTTTGGGAAATCCCCAACTGAATTCCAATTCTTCGTGAGCTTGTCGTCGCATCTTCTTCTACTAAAGCTAGAACATTTTCTATTTCTTCTAAATCCTGTTGAATGGGTCGTTCGGATATTACATTAGCACTTGGAAGCGTTCCGGTCTCGCAGAGTTTGTTGAAAACTCTGATAAAGGCCTTTCTGTTCGGTGTTCTTTCATGTGGAAATCGTTCACGATATTCTTCAGCAGCCGCTGTAGCATTCCCATTACACAAACCATAAATAAAACCATATTGGTGTATTCGAGATGTGAATAAATGTGTGGCATTTTATAAAATTAAAATGATACAAATCCGAAAGTTAACGGTGAATCAATGTAACATTTTATACTGACACTAATAGGATAGTAACAGCACAACAATCAAAAGCAAACAATAATAACATTCATTACAGGAAAGCTAAATTAATGCAATATTTTGTTTTGGCATTATAACTTGAAAACAAATGAATATTGGATAACAACATTTGAGCTTTTTCTTGGAAGTTGTATTTTAAGTATAGAATATTTTTTGTAATCTCTAAAAATATATTAATTTTGAAATACGAGCGAAAAAAAAAAGTTTTATATTACGTTCTTAGTGATTTCTCAAAATATGCTAATTTTGAAATACGAGGTTTTGACTTCTGAACGACGATATTCGTTAAGGGGCACTTTGGGAATTTTTTTTCTATGCCAATTTATTGTTATTTGACCTCCCTTATATCCTCCCGAGAGTAGGCCATATACTTACCGGAGACCCTGTATATCAAGCAAAAGAACTAAACTTTTAATATTCTGTGTTGACAATTTTTCAACGCCAACAAAATAATAGGTTCAAGCTTTCACGACATTTTCTGTCATATACAATAACTCTTTCTATTGTGTTACGGAGTATGCCAGCGGTTATCTTAATTATTTTAAAATGGAAGGACCATAGTGCCCTTGCATTATTAAAAACCAAATAAAAATTCGACAATTTAAATTTGATATTTAGGGTTGAAGTAAAACAGTATTCAACTCTTGGATTAAAGGGTGTAAATGGTAACTGGTCTGGTCTTCTTGGCGCCGTAGTAAAACAAGAAGTGGACGTGGCTCTAGACAGCGTTATTAAAGTACCTGAGCGATATAGTGACATGTCATTTACTCAAGATATTATGATGTCCATGTAAGAATAAGTGCAGCAATATATAAAGGATGCCTAAAACAGTGGGGCATCCTAGCAAAACCAGTTGTCTTTTTTTCAAGATGTGGAGGGTTCGGAGTACACCGAGCAAGTCCATTTAATCCCATTTAGAAATTAATTCGCTTAAAGATATTATGTTAGAGCCTAGCTTGATAACTTGTTCTTATGTAGCTTTGGGAAATATTTACTTCTATATTAGAATTATGTACAATTGTATTTGTAGTTTATACTACATGACGGTATATCAGCCTAGCCATTTAAACAGGCCTACTGTCATAATACCATATAAAAATGTCACACCGTAGCCGTCTTTCTGTCTGACGGAACCTCAAATATTCAGAAATGAACTTGGTCTATTTGTGCTCTGAACTTTTCCTATAACAACAATATTTAAAATTCATTGTTTTAAGTGAATACCTAGTATTTGTTTTACATCTTCTCTTAAAATGTGTTCCAATCGTAAAATTGCTTTAATTATTATTGGAATAAGTCGGTAGTAATATTGAAATGTAGTAAAATAAACGTTTTAAAATATTTAATATCTTCAAACGACCAGCAAACAAATCAATATGTAAACTTGTTTATGTATTGAATGTAGGGCTTTAAGATTTTAACAACTTTAGTATAGTAAAGTTTACATTCAACTGTTGATCTTTTGACTGCCATAGAACCCTAATTATTCCTCCGGCCATAAGATGCCCCAAATTTACTTCTTTTTGGGCAGAGCCTAAGTACAAATTACCTGCATCCCTAATTGCTATACAATTTTCAGTAGGCATAAATACCTAATAATATATAAATAGCAAATTGTTTTTATTAATTTTAGTTTCAATTGCTTTTCCGCCCAGTGAATTTTGTTATATTAGTGTTTAGTTTACTGACGCGTGATATTTTTTGTTGTATTAGTGTAAGAATGTGGCGGCCATGGGCTTACACTGAGAGTGGGGCATATTGTAGTGTTACTTTCAGGATAAAGCATTTAACTCTTGATGCAAAAGAAGTAATCAAATATGTGTACCAATATTTGCTGAAGATATTTTAATTCAAGTGATGCTTTAGCCGAAACGTCTACTTTAACAAGGAATCGTTTATCTTCTGTAAAGAATATAGTACTAAAACCTTACATTCATTCCCAGAAAAAAGCGAAGGGGCTGTGATATATTTAGAAGTATTGACGAGAATAATTTGGATTTATTCAGAAGGAAAATTTATTAAACTTATTAAAAACAATCTGCACCTACCCTGGTTTCTGTAAAAATAAGGCATACCAACGATGAAACAAACATATTATCTTGTAGCATTTCAAGCTTAAGAAAAATTTTGCTTATAATGGGTTCTAAATATCACACAATTAAAAAAGGACAAACATTAACAGAATCCCAATGTTTACGGGAATGGCGCCATTGATATTTCACGGCAATTGAACGACATAGAGCAGAAAATCGACCAATTATCTACCTTGACGAAACATAGTTCGATACACATGACACTGCAAGGAAAGGATGGAATTATTTATTAAACAAATATCAAATAAAGGCAAAATAATAACAATAATGCACGCAGGTTCACAAAATGAACTTGTTCCGAACTGTCTGTTGCTTTCAGCGAAAAATATAGCAGATTCTTTCCTAGATTACCACCGAGGCACTGACGCACAACTTTTTGAAGATTAGTGTGAACATTGACTTCTTAAAAATATACCCAAAAATGGCGTGACTGAAGTGGACAAGGCTAGTTATCATAGTCGTCAAGTAAAAATGTTTCCTAGTTCTAACAGTACAAAAGCAGAAATCTAAAATTTAACGATAAATAGTAATATATACTTTGAAGAAACTTGTGTGTGATAAACTTGCAACAGAAAATGTACATAAAGTGTTGCGTCTTCCCTCCTAATATTGTGTTTTTAATCCAATCGATCTAATATGGCACCAAGTAACCCAATATTAGAAGGATAAATACTTTCCCCACATTAAATCCATCTGTAGTAGAATCAATAAAAACATAGTAAGTACCATTTCTGCGGACAGTTGGAATAATTGTATACAACATGTAATTAAGGTGGAAAATTTATATATGTGTATGAGAGTACTAATGTTCAACCTTTAATAAAAAGTTTAGATGAAGATAGTGATAGTGACACAGAACTACATTTAGAGTAAAGTAGAATTAAGTATTGATTTATTTTCAGCCATGTATGTAATATTGATATTTCTGTCTTTTTAGAAATTTGAAAATGTCACATTTCTGTCTTCTTACTTCCGATCCACATTTTTCATCCTAGGACGGAAAATGCGTTTTAGCTGTACTCCAAAAGAGACCAACAAAACGGTATCTGTGTTTGTTAAAAGCTTTCTGATAACGTAGCTTACTTTTTGTAGGTAGCCGACTTTCGTAGCGTCAAGATACACTATAATCTCGAGACCGCAATGAAATTTTCCGTCGAGGATTGTAATATACTATTCCCGTGGTCGAGCTATTTACGCTATTATCAAATACGACAGATGTCAAAGAGTGACAGATACGACGCCGTCAATAACCACACGAGTGGTTACTGATGAGGGTTGCCATTAAAAAAAAATTAAAATGGCGTCGTATCTGTCACTTTTTGACATCTGTCGTATTTGATTATAGCGCAAATAGCTCGGCCACGGGAAATTATGGTATAGTGTAAGGAATCGGGGTTTTCAGCTTAAAAGGTATAGTTATTAAAGGGGTGAGACAATTAAAAGACAAAATCGAGGGTTGATATTTAAAAAAAGTCAAAATGGCGTCGTATCTGTCAAATTTGTGAACCCATATATTTTTTGACATTAAATTTAGCTTCCTTGCGGAAAATTATTGAGAAGGCTGTAATTTAATATTTATTACACTCTGCAGGAAAATCGCCAATCGGGTGAGATACTTAAAAAAATGTCCCTGTACTGTTTTGATGACTGTAAAAACCTAATTTTTATTGAAACAAATAAATATGTATTTTAATATTTCATTCATTTTTATTGTACTTATTAGATATGTCTAAAAATATTATTATTATGATAATTGATCTTTACTTTCATTTGGTTAAAATGTCTCTTTAATTCAAAATAAAAATAAAAAATCGAATGTCAAGCCGACCCTGCACTATTTTATTGCGGTTTGAAGATGCTGTAACCTAAACAATGGGGTTTAATCAGGTAGTTAATTTATTGCAGTAAAGTTCAACGACATAATGTAAATTTTACTATACGGTTTGAAAAAATATTGATGATAGACTGCTTTCTAAAGCTCACATAATAAAACTGAATTATTTGCTAACTATCAATAATTGTAAAGCAACAACGACTTAGCATATTAAAAATGTTATTTCAAATTTTAGTCGCAACATATATTTAAAACCGATAGAATCGCATACCGCCAGAGACATATATTTGCAACCCTTTAAGCCGCAGCTGCTGCTCTGTGTACTTGCAACAGGGTTTATATTTGCGACTGTAATGTCAATATATATAACCATTATTAACCAAGTGGAACCAAAGGAATCTGAGGCTGGCCCAGGAGATTCTGCAGTTTCCGATGCCGTACTATGGTCTTTCTCTGTTATTAGTATGCAAGGTAATCTAAAATTGGTTGTATTAGCGTATGCAGCTTTAATTACTTAGTCGCCTCCCACAAGCTACACCGACTTATGTATTCTTATTAAGCAGAACTTCTTATAAAGAGGTAGGATTTTCAATAACAAAAGGAACATTTGTTTATTTGTATTAGTTGTAATTAAGATATATTGTCGCAGTATTTACTATATGATGAAAGGAAATGTTATGATGTCAAACTTGTCATGCTTGATGTTTTAGTTTATAATCAACAAGCGTTATTTAGTTTAAAAAGATACAAACTGATATTGATTGAATTTTCGCGTAGAGCTCAGTTATTATTCAAATAATAATAATAATAATAAATTAAATTAATAGGGTAATAAATTGCAACTACAAATAATATAATAAATACCCTAGTTTTTGCCACCTCGATGAAATTATAAGTTCAAAATTTAGTTCCGGCATAAATTTTTAGACATGTATACAGGTTGTCCCGAAATTAGCTGACAATATTTTAAGGGGATAAACTACATCCAAAAATAAGGCTAAAACCCTCTATTAATATACTTTCAAAAACGCTTCGCTATGGGGCTAGAGCCCCCCGAATGGGATCTATGGCAAGCGGTTTTTTCACAATATCTCAGAAGCCGATTAGGTCATCAAAACAAAATTTGATACATGCTTTACCCATGACAAGACGCAATAAACGGTTTATTTAGCTTACCACTGGGTAGGTAGTGAGGAGAATATTGCCCTAAGTTTCTTATTTGTAGGATTTTTTAACTTCAGGTCCAATTTTTAGAAGCCTTGAAGTCTTTTGTTGAAAAAAGATCCTCTTATTTCATTTCGGTAGGATTCACCATTTTCCAATAAAATCGATTTTAAAATTTTCGGTTTTTTGAAAGTCGTTGATGGATGATTTGATACCACGGAAACAAAATAAAGGTTGATAAGTGTCAATTTTTTGTTGTCAGCAGTTTGATGTTTTTGGTGAGAAATCATAGATTAATAATTTTGTATTATTATTACAACAAAATGCAAAATTTTTCAAATCACGAACTAGCAGATGTACATTTTGTTTATGGGTTCTGTAACGGCATTTCTACTGCTGTGTCAGTGGAATATCGAAGAAGATTTCCACAAAGAAGAATACCGAGTCGTTGGACTTCTGCTAGAGTTCACAGAAATTTAGTTGAAAATGGATCTTTTCGAAGGGCTCGTTGACAAGGTCGGCCGATTGGAAACTATAATTGGGAAAATGCACTAAATTTTATGGAAGAGGACCCAAACATAACAACAAGAACGCTAGCTCGGCTCTGCAATATACCGAAGTTAATCGTAAGTAATATTACAGGTGAATTTCTAGAACGCCAACTTAACATTTTCTTGTTTCTTTTAGATAGGAAGAATGGTGCAAATACCAGGGTTACACCCTTTCCATTACCAGAGAGTTCAAGATTTAAAACTTGAAGCCTTTCCAAACAGGGTAGTGTTTTCTCGTTGGATATTAAACAATGGCAATATTTTAAGAAAAATTTTGTGGTCTGATGAAGCAACTTTTCTAGGGGCAAAGCATTCAACATACATAATACACATTACTGGGCACAAGAAAATCCAAGGGTTGTAAGAAAGACAAATTACCAGCATAGATTCTCAATTAATTTGTGGGCAGGTATTATTGGAAACCACCTGATAGAAGAACCGAAGCAGCGAATCAATAACGCGGCAAACACCATAAGAGAAAACCATTTTCAAATTCTCCGTGCCTCACAAAACATAACACGCAGGTTTAGATTGTGCATCCAACAAAATATAAATCATTTCGAACATTTGCTTAAGAATTAGTTTCCCGTGTGGTTTTACAATCAAATTTGATTTGCAATTTGTTATTATTTTTTGTTTTATTTTAGAAGTCTCTTAAAATCTCCATGAAATTAAATATTTAAAAAACAAGGTAATCTAAAAATCTGTTTAACTTGAAAACGTTACATTCTGTCAAATTACAATAATAGAAGGTTTTATTAACAAAAAATTTAAAATTTTAAAAAAATTACATTAAAAGTGTGAAAGCAAATAAAAAAAAATAATAGTAATATTTACCTTAGGCCCCACCCCGTGCGACGCCACTGGAAAAATATTTTATAGTAACATCCTTTAATAAATATGCCTTGTCGCTAGTAGAACTTCTAATAAATTTCATGTTTTAATATCAAGTCTTTGCTGAGATATGCAAAAAAAAACACCTTAGCCTTTTCAACGGCTTTCAAGAAACCGAAAATTTTAAAATCGATATTATTGGAAAATGGTAAATCCTACCGAAATGAAACAAGAGTACCTTTTTTTAACAAAAGACTTTAAGGCTTCTAAAAATTGCACCTGAAGTTAAAAAATCCTACAAATAAAAAACTTACGGCAATATTCTCCTCACTACCTACCCAGTGGGACGCCACTGGAAGAAATACAGTTAAGCTAAACAAACCGTTTATTGCGTCTTGTCATGGGTTAAACATGTATCAAATTTTGTTTTGATACCCTAATCGGTTTCTAAGATATTGTGAGAAAACCGCTTGTTACAGCTCCCATTCGTGGGGCTCTAGCCCCATAGCGAAGCGTTTTTGAAGGTATATTAATAGAATGTTTTAGTCTTATTCTTGGATGTACTTTATCCCCTTAAAATATTATCAGCTAATTTGGGGACACCCTGTATATAGTGTAAAACTGTTAAAGGTAAAGATATGGTTTTAACTAAATTTAATAATATTTAAATATAATTTGTAATGGCTTGTTGTTCTGAAGATGATTTCAAACTAAACCAGAACCGTAACTCAAATCAAACTTTTTTAAAAATATACGAAGGGCCCCAATAAAATCAAAACGAAGAAATGGTATAAACGTTGTTTTTGGTATCCTTCGTTTAATTTTGAAAGCATTGTGTGTGTAAGTTTTTTGACGCTTTTCGAGTTTCATATTTTTCAAAACGTTCCAATATCTACAAACAAGTTACAAAAAGTCTAGGTCATCTCTGAAAGGGTGCTGCTGAGGTTTAATATTTAACTTCATGTAATATTATTTAAATTGAAATTGAACAATAAACTTATGATACTTCCCTAATTAAATAATGTAGTACTAGTAATTGTCATACATGACAACCAAGGGGTAAACCTCTGAGGTAAACTTTATACACCAGTTGCTACATTGCTTAATATGGCTTCAAAATATTGAACATTGCCTAAAGACATTGCACATTGCCAAATTTTTCACTATTACTGGGTATCACATAGCTCGCATTTTCTTTGCATTGCATGCCACTGCTTACATTTTTATACATTACTTGCATTGCTTTTCAACCACGTTGCATGCGTTTTCCTTTAAATGATTGAGTAGTTGTTATAACTTCTCTTATGATTACCATAGTGCCATAATTTTTAAATATTTTTGTAAGTAGGTAGGTGTGTAATATTTTTACTTATACAATCACAAGAGCTTAAATTATTTCCAAAAATTTCCATGAATAATTTACGTTCGTGTGGTACCTATTCGGTAAGAAAATTGGGAAGCCGGCCAAGGTATTGTTGTTGTTGACATATGTTGATTTGTCATATTTGTTTGAACGATTGTGTCACAGTAGATGTAAATTACTAGTTCGAAGCATGTATACGTTGAGCTTAATAAGTGTACACTTGGTAAAGAAAATCAACAAGTTATTAGACAAGAAATTCAAAACCTAATACCAGATAACACTAGAAAATCAAAAGCAAGTGTATGGAAATAGTTTGTTGAATTTTGCAACGAAAAGTCGCATAATATTCATAAGTGTACCTATGGGTGTCGTACAGCTGGTTAATATACTGGAGGACTACGCATTTAATATGAAAAAGAAGATTGTTGAAGATTACATGGAAAGTGTTGTAAAACTTATGTGGAACTCTACTGCTAAGCAATTATAGGAAAGTTATTGCAAAAAATACAAAATAAAATTTAATCCGTTTTCTGATGTGGAACTTGCGACCGCCAAAGCTGCTCGAGATGCTAAGCGCAAAAAATTACAGGGCACCCCATTATTAAGAAAAGTGAGTGTCTCAGCCTTAACCAGTGATGAATATAACAAAATTATTGAATTCTGGGATGATACTCCAGATGGCTTGCAGCGTCAATTTTTTTATAAAGTTTCACATGAGCTGGCATGGAGAGGAGGTGAGGGATGTAATAATGTAACTATTATATCATGACTCGAATCCAGTTAAGCTTTTAGAAAAAGCAGTTGGAAGTTCGTGGTATTTATGCGATAAATTCTCGAAGGTTTAAGAAGTAATAGTGTACCACGATATTATATTTTGTAATTAGTGAAGTAGAATGTGTAGCTGATTTCATGAAGTAAGTAAGTAAGACGAAATGTGACGGTGAGTAACTGATATAACAGAAGTAAATATATATATTTTGTGCGAAAAAAAAGCCTTTTATTTCAGCTGACATATTTTGAACCACGCAACCTATGGAAATACAGTAAACAATTTATGTTTGGCCAATGCAAATAAAGGCAGCGGCCAACAAAACCGATAATTTTGGAAACCAAACAGGTCGGATAAAGTATAATCCAATATTCTCTAAAACTACACAAGGTTGCTCTAAAAAACTGTCATATAGTAAATGGTTGATTAAAAATTTGGACAATCCACAGATGTGTCCCGTTCGTTTGTATAAGAAGTTGATTAAAAAAAGGGGAAATCTTATTAAGACCGACCGATTGTTCCTAGTTCCAAATCCATACTGGAGTAAACCCAATTCAAAAGGATAGTACAAAAACAGTCCAGTTGGTGAGAAGATATCTTCATGGTTTAAATCAGCAGCCTCTAAGATAGGAATTGACACTAAAAAAGTTAAAATCACCAACCATTCTGCAAGAGCGAAAACTGTTTTGAATTTGACCATAGAGGGAACAGGAGGTGAACAGCCTCACTAAAATTACGGGACACAGTAATAGCCAATAAATTGAACCTTACTTACAAAATTGGACGTTGAACATTATCAAGAGACGATTGAAGCAATTAGGAGAACTTTACCAACTACTAGCCAAGTTAATCAAGATCATTGCATAACGCAAGATACAGCAGAAAAAAAAACAGAGAGTACCCAGATCCAAACCACGAATTCAAGTCAGCCCACTAACCACACAGCCATTTATAATTGTGTTTTTAATATTAATAACACCTCTAACAGTTAAATTTATTTCAGTATAATTTTGCTTATTATTCGATACCATTAGAGATTAGCCAAGAAAGGTAGTTCAGCATGAAGTAATTTTGATGAAATTCAAAATGTAGGTATATCCACCATACACGACGCCATTTCAAAGAAATTTAGATATAGGTATATCTACCATATTTTGTTATATAAAAAAAAAAATTGTTAATTTAGTTACACCTAATGCGAAAACTCAGATGGGTAGTAGTTCAATCTATCGCCCTTTGACAATTTTAGTTTGCTAAAGGTGGCAGAAACATATTTTTTAAAAAGTAATTCACAAAACTTCTAATCGAAAAAATATATGATTAACATGGTTTGTTGCAGTAGGTGGCCGTGATAATTAGGCGAACATGCTTTTAACGCAATCAACAAATGGAGACGATTGTCAAACATATCTTGTTAGCATTTGCGTTAAAAAATTTGGGAATAATGTAATGCTTTGAAAAGTACAATTTATGTAAACAATTTAATCTAATTCAATATATTTAACGAATTTAATCAAAGATTATGAACAGGAAGTGTTAGAGTCGGCTTGTTTAAGAAAATCCAAGAAAGTATGCTGCAGATGTCAAGTAAATATGGCTTCATGACTAGACGAAATTGGAACAAAATTCTTTCAAAATATTACATACTATTAAATACGCTGTAAGAAAAGTTCTAGATAGACTTTCTTTATGTTGATTTTACGAAAAAAAGTTATTCTTCATAAAAAGTTCTGCTTGATTTTCAAATAATATTAACATATTAAAACTTAAGATATCATGTACAGGGCAGCAAAAAAATATAGAAACACAGAATTACGTTAAGAGGAAAGTACCCTCAGTTTTTACTTTAGAGCAAATTGTTATAAGAAAACTTTACTAAGGACTACAAAACGTGGTCAGATAAAATTTTTCGTTAAAATATTTTAATTTACAGGGTACCATCAATAACACGTTGAGAATTCATTACCTGTTGTTGGAAAGCAATTACGTAAAAAAATAATGCGAGATTATTTAATGTTCTAAAATCAACCTATCTACCTATCAGGACTATTAAAAACATTTAATTTCCTTGGAGCAAAAATAAATTGTGAACATGAATAATAAACAATATTTTAGCAATTACCTGATAAAAGTGATCTAAAAACAGATAGTTTAAAGTGAAAAATTATGTCTCCACATGCCCCGCTTCCTTTTCCATGCAAACTATACCTATATTATATTGGGAGTGATTTTTTGGACACAGTTTATTATTTCTGCTTCAAGATGATCAATATCCTGAAAAGGTCTATGCCCATACACATAGCCCCCTACATTTCCATGCCGTGAAGTAAGAAAGGAAACGTCGCAAATCCTGTCAGAGGTAGACCGATTTTTAATAAGTAACTAACGCAACTTCCGTGCAGATTCGCCCGTTTAGGCGATAAAAATTACGGTTTATTTCAAATTATTTATTGAACTTTTTGCATTTTACTTCAGTATAAATATGTCTAATAAATAAGTAACAAGAATATAATAATATAATATATAATATATAATATAATAATAGGAAATTTAAATTAACTTCAAAAAATAAGTGATTTTAAATCCAATGTTAAAGTGAAAAGCTTTCTTTTTTTTGATGATGTATTTTGGTGTTGAAGGTCATTTCTGTTTTTTGTGTAATTTTTTAGTAATATATTGCTAAGAGTAAGTGCTACTTTATAAAACATTTTTCGATAGCTTTCTCCACAGGGACATGTCTCATTAAGCGGTATCAGAAAGCTACCACCTTCTAAACTAGCAAAACCTAGTTTAGCTAAAAGAACTTGGTGATTTTGCCGATTCAAAAATTTAAGCTTAAGTCCTTTAGTAGCCATAATAAACTGAAAAGCTGCAAATATCTGAAAGTACATAATATTTACTTCATTGGTAGCAAGACATAAACCCCCCTTTGCAAATAATCAAAATATTCATCCCACACATTTAAACATATGACTCGAACAATAAGGTTTTCAAAGTTGAAAAATTAAATAGTCCATACTTTCAGTGGAGTCAATGTAATATAAATAAAACAATGCAATATTCCTCCACAGTTTAATTATTAAACTGTGGAGGAAGACTGCATTGTTTTATTTATAATAAGGTTTTTGCAATCCATGCATTTTAATTTCGTATTTTTGTAGATAGAATGGGCTATATAATACATATACCTATACATTTAAACAGACTCATCCAACTGGTAATCCTTAAGATAATCCGATTGAAATATGTAAGGAAACTCTAATATTTCTGTACTTTCAATATCATGCTAAACAGAGTATTTGATTTTAACACTGCAAAACTTTTTAACCCTGCCTTTACAATACTTTGAAGTCTAATTTTTTTTTCTGATTAAAGGATCTGTTTAAATGATACATGACAGTTACAACCAGAAAGGTTCCTATATCGGCCAAATTTTTTTTCAAGGGTATCTGTTTGAAATTTACCAGCTAAAATGTATTTTATTTCAAAATGGATAAATAATTATTCCATAATTTCTGTTGGAACTGTGGTACTGGCACCTACTACGTTTAATAGCATCATAAGTGTCCCTAGTTAAACTCACCCCCTCTGGATCGTTATGCCATATATCAAGCCAAGTCACAAATTTCTTTAGCGAGTTTACATTCAAATCATTTTTAAATATATTGGGGTAGTTCCATCGACCTAACACAAGATGGACGTAGCCAGTCATTCATAAAAAGGTCTATCGTCTGTCTCCAACAACAAACAGGAAAGGGGGGGTGAGGGGTATTTACTGCGGCTTCTACTTAGAAGCTGGATTCAAACTGTGATGAGACAAAAAGCGCAACGCTGCAGAGCATGGTCATATTGGTAAAATTATTCAGTGGCGTAACAGTTTCGTGTTAATTTGTAATCAGTTTGACAAAATATGATCGAAAATTTTAGGTGAAGTATTCATAAATTCAAAATACTTTTACGGTTTCTAACATGAAATTGCCTTGCGGCTGAACTAGCCTGCCAAAATTCTGACAGTAGATGTTTAGGGTTCAAAGAAAACTGATGATAAAATATTTATCCAATTGTAAAATCTGAATGATTCCTTTATTTTTATTTTTTTTTATCAATAAAACCGCGTTCTTTTTTAAAGAAAATAATGGACCTAGCTCTAGATATAACCAATTTTTTTTTTGGTTTGATAAAATAAGAAAAGGTAGGCGGGTATGGGGTTTTTAAGTAAATCATGTAAATCAAATTAGAGTAATTTGCTTTATTTACAAAACAAGTGTTACACAGAGGGTGTCCGGAAATTTCTTTCGTATATTTCAAGGGGATATTCTACAGATGAAAATAAGTTCCTATGAATAAAAGTCCTTAAATGTCTTATAAGGAAGTTATGACTGTCTAAAGGTGACCTACAAAGACTACTTTCAATTTTATTTCTTTGCAACAGCTTAAAGGACCCGTGTGCCTTTTAGCATACGAACTAGTATTAATAAACGCTAATTATTAATATTGAGAGTTAACATTAAATTTGATCAGTCCTTAAAGGACCTACATTTATATAAACTTTTTTTATGTAGAATATCCCCTTGAAATATACGACTTTAAATTGAAATTGAATTTCCGGACAACCTGTATATAATAATAGAATGGAATAGAATTTATTCATAATGAAAAACATATATAGTTTTGGAATATTATATAAAGGTATTTAGTAAATAATTTAGGTTAATTTTAAATTTTTAATTTAAAAACTAATTTATTACTAAACTATATTAAAAAAAAAAAAACATACTTGCTGAAGAAATCTTATACCAAGATTGTGAGTTTATATCATTTAACAAATACATAACAATAATAATTTAAGCCTACCACCATAAACAGAAGCATTTCTTTTGCCTCGGGTAGTATCTAAACGAGTATCTAAATTAGTACCAATATTCACATAACCAGTAAATTTTGTTCCTGACCACCCTCTTTGAGAAACCTGAGTAAGCCAGTTAAAGTCATAATCCTTGCTCTTAACCTTCATATAGTGGTATTAAGTCCCTTAATTTTTTTTCTGTTTTATTATTGTGTTTTCATCACCTTAAAATTCCTTTTAGGTATACTGTCACAATCTTCCAATGACATATCTCCAAGGTAGTTTCCTTTCCTACAACAATTATTTTCCCTTTGTCAACTCCTCCACGCATGGACACACTGTACATTATATTATGTTTACATAATATAATAAATAGGGTAACCTGTGATGATTATTAGTCATTATTGTTACCAAAACTGTAAAAAAATATTTACCTCTTTCCTGATCTTCTTACAAGACTAAGCTTTCCTTTAAAACCTGATTTTAGCCCCACATGTTCTTCGTTACATATACTATTTGAAGCTTTTCCTATTTTTTTTTTAATATCTGAACTTCTGTTCCCGAACCAGTTAAGGTTGTTGAAGATCCTACTGAACTAGGACTTTTGATGTTCAACCTTTAAAGTAGATGGGGAATCTAGGCTTCGATGTGAACTTTGTGGCATCCACACTTGCTGATGGTTCGAGGTGGGCTAAAATCATTATTAGTTTAAATAGTTATATAAGTAATGTTTTAGTTTTACTTGTCAAAATAAAAAATAATAGTAAAAACTTATGTTACATATCTGAATATATATCCACAGTATATTTATATTTTTTTACTTTGTTAGTTTAAAAGTTTAAAGTAAAAACATATTTTGTGTGCCTAGCCTAGTTACCTGTCATCTGCAACGGAAGGCAAAAATGGTTTCTTTGGAACTGCTTCTTTCTTAAGTATGCGGGAGCCACCTGCCCTATAAGTAAAATCCTGCTCCTCAAAATGCTTAGAACATATTATGTCAGCACTCTTCGGAAGGACTTTATCTTGAAGATTTAAAATTTCAAGCCACAGTGCTCGTCTACTAGGGTCAACGGGAAACCTAAAAGTTACGATATGATTAATTAATAGGTACTAGTACCCCAGAGAACCAACCTAAGTGAGATATAATGGGTAAAACAAACGAAAACCGCAGTTCCCACTCCTATGTTAGTAAACCTAACCCCAAACTTCAAATTACCTGTGGAAACTTAGATTCCGACGTGAATAGTCTATTTTTCTGCACACTTGGCACTGTCTGGGCATTTTCTCTTTAAGTAGTATCACAAACTGTCACAAAAACTTAGAAAAATTCAAAAAACTGGAAAAAAGCTAATAGCTGTCAACTTCACTTCAAGAGCGAAACCAAATTCGCGGTCATATGGTCATAAAATATCATTCATGCTTGTTGAAGGTTTTGCGAAAATACGTAAAGCGTTGTTGCCGGATTTGTGGAAGAATTTTTTTTTAAATCGATATACTTCTTCTAACAGGGCTAATAATGAACAATGTAACGTTGCAAATTACCAAAGCCTACCCAATACACTACTTAAACGAATAATTATTGCCATTTGTTTATTTTATTTTGCATAGTACATATGACTGTGGCCTGTTGTTGGAGACACGCCAAATGTAAACAAACTCCGTCCATCTTGTGTTAAGTCGTTGGGTAGTTCAATCGTCCCTTTTTTAAACCTTGCCGTACGCAAATAAAAACATTTTGCCAGTTAAACAAACATTGGAACTAACCTTAAGATTTTCCTATAATGATAACATTGATAACTAAAACTCAGGAAAATAACAAACAACGTATGCGTCAAGACTTGTCGATGCACTTCACAATCACAAGTACAAGAGCACAAACAAAAATAGCGAATCATCGGTCTACCTGCAACGTTGCCAGACTTTGTCCTTCATAGCTTGGGAGTAAAGGAAGCTGTGCCATACACCATTTCTTTTAATCGGCCTCATAAAAAAAAGTCCAGGGGTGTGATGTCAGGCGACCTGGCTGGCAAAGGAATATTTGAACGTCTGCCTATCCAACGGTGCGGAAATACTTCATTCAAATACCCAGTTACTGTGTAAGTACTATGGCATGAGGCTCCATTATGTTAATACCAAATTGTACGTCTTCTATTTAGTGGCAGTTCGGGTTAGTTCCAACGATCCGATCATTAAAAATGAATATTGACTACGGCATTCGATTATAAAATTTGGATTGTTGTCACTCCACCACCGACAATTTTAGGAGCATACCACGCCGTTGGAAGTAAACATTTTCTTGCAAAAAAAGGATAAACTTCACACTCGCCTTGGAACCATGCGCAAAATAGGAAACGGGATTCAAAATTTCTAGGAAGAAGCGTGTGAATGTATTTCGGTTTATATGGATGAAATTTATTTATTTTTAAAATATTACTAGTAGTAGACTTTTTGACGTCAACTGGAATAGTTTTTGACAATTTTCTTAAAGAAATTTTCGGGACTTCGATAATTATTGCTTTTCTTCTGTTGTGGACCATTTCTTGTGTTGTTTCTTAAATACGTTTTCGACGGAACCAGTAGCTTTAAATTTATTTATTACGTTTGCTATAGTGGCGCTACATACCATTTTGTAAGGGTGTCTAGTATTAAATATGTGCGGCTTCCCTAATAGGTTAATAGTGATCTCCGATGATAAGTACAATTTCCATTTTCTCCTGCTGCGTTAACTTCACAACCATGACGAAACTAACGAAAAACTCTTGTTAATAAGTCGACAAATAGTAAATGATTTTTGACTAACATGTCAATATTCGTTACTATAGTATTGCACAAAGTTGTTGCAGAATTGTTGCAGGTAACTGTTAAAGAAATAAAATAAAAAAATATTTCCAAAGGCTTTTTGATGGTTCCCTGTAAATTAAAATGTTTCAACGAAAAATTGTATCTGACCACGTTTTGTAGTCGTTAGTAAAGCTTTCTTATAACAATTTGCTTTAAAATAAAAATTGAGGGTACTTATTTCTTAACGTAATTCTGTGTTTCTATATTTTTTTGCCGCCCTGTACATGATATCTTAAGTTTTGATATGACAATATTATTTGAGCATAAAGCAGAACTTTTTATAAAGAATAACTTTTTTTCGTAAAATCAACAATAACGAAAATTCCCATATGTCTAGAACTTTTCTGGACACGCTGTATATGTCTTAAAACACAGACATCTAATTAATTCGTCACCTTCCTATTCACCATCAAGAAGGGAGCATGTGTTAGAAGAATTCAAGGAACATTTAAATCTTATCATATATGTAAATCCTACGTTTCAAATATAATTTGTTAATGCACAATTAAACAAAATATAAACTAAAAGGAATAACAAATAAAAATGTTAATTTCTAGAAATCTCGTATTATTGACAAGAAGTACATCATTTAGTGGTTGTAAAGAAAATAGATAAGATGGCAACGCGTAGATCACGTATGTTTACCTTCTCAACTGTCAAAAAATTTTCACTTAACTATCGTCTGGCCTCGAAAAAAATTCCGGAAATTTTTCTGGTTGCATGGTAACGAGTCAAAATAAAGGTTAAATTGGTTTTAAAGTAGAGGAGTGAAATTTTCTCGAACATTGTACCAATTGCAACCTCTCCGTTCCTCGTCTTTTTTTAAAGTCCGATTTCGAGTACAGGCTAACAAACAGTATGATTCGTAATATACCCATCCCCCGCATGGTCTTTTTGCTCAAACTGCCACTAATACTAAGCTTAGGTTCTTATTGTCAAGTATTAACCATTGAACTAAAATATCTTTTAAAATTCCAATTTCAATGCGGCAAAGAAAACAGGAAGTATCACAGGATAAAGATCTTTAACAGTTATACAGGGTTCGGCAAAATGAACTACCCAATTTAAACAGCCTATAAAAACTGATTAACTTAAATAATAAAACGAATTTATGCATATTTCTAAACTAGAAAGATGGGAGAGTTTTATAATTTAAATATAGTGCTTCGTAAATGATCGCCATTGTTTTCAATGCATTCTTCTAATTGACTAGCAAATTTTTGCTGCATAACATTGTAAAGAACGTGACGTGGGATAGCATTGGTTTCATTTCTAATGTTAAATTTCAAATTTATTCAATTTCTGGGATTATTCACAAACACTTAATGCTGTAAATATGCCCAAAGAAAATAATCCTGAGCTGTAAGATCTGGGGATCTTGCTGGTCATGCTATTGCACCATTTCTTAAAATGAGCCTGTTTGCAAAGAATTCTCCTAAAATGTCCATGCTTATTCTCGTCATATGACTTGCTGAAATCAGTAATGTCTTATTTTTGTCTCAATTTAAGGTAAAAAGAATATGTGCAGCATTTCAGCATAGCGCGCGACGGTAACGGTTACCGTCTGACCATTCTCTTCAAAAAAATAAGACCCAATTTTTCTAGATGATGAAATGGCACCTCATAGTTACTTTGGGGCAATGTGAAGGTCGCTGATGAATTTCCTGAGGATTCTCTTGAGCCCAATAACGGCAGTTTTACTTATTTACATGAATGTGATTATTATAAATTAGACGACAAAATTCAAATCATTTAATCTTATCTTGATCATTTATTTCCTTAGCGGTTGGAATTTTAGATGTATGAAAATTAATTCCTTTTAACGTTCTTTTTGTATTTCGATCATCCAAACCAAGGACCGAAGCATGTTGCATTTCCTATCCTTTCCTCGTTACGTTTATTGCAGGCAGTTCTTGGTCTGCCACTTGATTTTTGTCTACAATATATACCAGCTGTGTCCATTTAATTCGCCAAGCCAAAATAATCTTACGCTGAGGAGAGCGACGGACATTAAAATGACGAAGAAGACGCCGGTTACAGCCTTAAATTAAATCAATTTCTCAACACAAAAGACACAATGTTGTGTAGGCCAACGCTCGATTTTGACAACTATCAACAATTCTAACAAAATTTCTAAAACCTATTTTCCCCTTTAAAACTATTGTCATTCAAAATAACCGAATTGTTTTTGGGTTACTAAATGATATTAAAATGGGTAATTCATTTTGCCGAACCGTGTATTATTAATTATCTTTTTGTGGTTAATCATCAAGTACTTCAAAAAATATTAAACAATGCTTTACACCGGTTTTCCATTTGTTGGTTCATTCCACACATTTTTACAAAATTTTAATAAAATTTACCATTTTGAGAATAATTAGGTTATAAGCTTTCGACGTTGCTGGTGATTTTGCAGTTTTTCGCTTCCGCCTACCTGTTGAGACACATTTTTGATCAAATTATTTGACCCAGCCTTGGTAATTATTGGAAAAGGTTGAACACCGAATTTTTCACTAATATTTCATATTTCATATAAGGTGTTAACGGACTGATAACGAATCCGAATTGTTTTCGCCAGTCTTTTATAGTTTTTGAGGTAATTTTTTTTTTCTTATAAGTATCATATTTATATGTAATTAATCCTTAACATTTCGCCATTGCCGCTAAAATATCAGTAGCACTTAAAAATAATTGCAAACTGTGATACAAAGAAAAATTGTAAAAAAACACAAAATTCAGATTATCTGATGTTGACGGCTTCATTACAACGAAGGTGCCATGTTTATCATAATCAATATTTTCACAGGGTGAGTCAACCATAGAGTAAAGTTCATTATCTCATTTGTTTCGGGAATTACCAAAAAACGTTAAATACATAAGTTTTAGAGAATGCCAAGATGCACAGTTTAAAATTATTTTTGAGTATACAGGGTGGTTCAAAAAAGCGTGGCGAATATATCATAAGGTTTTTTTTTAAATGGAACACCCCATTTTTTAATTTATTTTTAGATTCTGCATGAATTTCTATAACTTTTTTTTGTTAATAATGTTATATACCTAAACCTAGTAGTTGTTCTAATATTTTAATTTGGCTAGAAAAATATTTGATTTCATCCTTATACAAAATTAACACTTCCGCCATTATTTCTGAAGGTGGAATACTCATATTTAGTACAAGCGTTCTAATGGGATGACAGAAAAACATATAAAAAAATTTGAGTTAGATGCTACCGGGCGTTCAAAATAAATTTATACATTCCGACTAACTTAAATTAAAAAATATCATACCTTTCTAAATGCCACATCCTGTATATTATTATTTTCTTTTAGTATGTCATATACCTACTTTTAATAGTTTGCGATTTATTTTGATTTTTCTCATTTTTATCCTTGTTTTTATTACACTAACGGGACTAACGCTATGAAATGTTGACAAAACAAAAATTTAGTCATTGTTAAATTTTTAAATCTCAACTAAACAAGTAAAAATAGTTTAATTTATTGTCGTAAGCGACGTACCTATAAAAATAAAATAGTTACGGATTTTTCTAAAAATGAATTAATTGGCGTGGGTCTTTTGGCAGTAAGGATTTACGGTGCGAAGTCACCTAATAGACGCATATCAACTAGACAATCTTTTCAATGCTTAATGGAACAGTTTGATGTTAATGGTATCGTTGAATATAAGAAACGAAAAGTGGTAATCCGGAATGCTACCAATGAGGAAAAAGAAATTGAGATTTTACTGCATGCTGAAAATAATCCCCAGGTCAGTAGCCGTCACTATCTTATGTGATACAACCCAATCTACCGCTAATCGCACCATGAGATAATTCACATGTCATCCCTTCCATATGGAACTACACCAAGAACTTCTAGGCCGTGATTTTTACCAACGAGTAAACTTTTGTGCCATCATAAATGAAGTTATAAGCAAATTAATGTTTCCTGATGAAGCTACCTTTCGCAGTAATGGAGCAGTTAACCGCCATGATATGCACTATTATTTTACAGTTAATCCATTTTGGGTCCGGGAAATTCAAAATCAAAACCATTGACCGCTTAAAGTATGGTGTGGAATGAAAAATCTTCGAGTTATTAGTTCATTTTTTTTCTGCGAACGGCTTAACGGGCATAGATATATAAACTTTTTGCAAAATGGATAACCACAGCTCCTTGAAGACGTTGATGATATTGAAAGGGAACAAAGGTGGATTCAACAAGACGGTGCTACTGCTCATTACTATCGGGAAGTTCGGGAATTTTTATACAATCATTACTCAGAAAAATGGATCGGTAGGGTTGTATTCATTGGGTGGCCCCCTCGATCATATAATATATAGGGTGTGCCATTTAAAATAGTTTATTTTTTTCGATTTAATTTAGTCGAAATGTATACATTTATTTTGAACGCCCTGTAGCATCTAACTCAAATCTCGTTAGATGTTTCCTTTTGTCATCTCAATAAAACGTTTGTACCAAATATGAGTATTTCACCTTTAGAAACTACGCCGGAACTGTCAATTTTTTAAAAGGGTAAAAACTATATATTTTTCTAGAACGATTAAAATATTAGAACCCCTACTAGGTTTAGGTTTATAACATTATTAGCAAAAAAAGTTATAGAATTTCATGCAGAATCTAAAAATAAATTATAAAATAGGGTGTTCCATTTAAAAAAATCTATACCTATTATATTCGCTACGCCTTTTTGAACCACCCAGTATACTCAAAAATAATTTTGAATTATGCATCATAATATACTCTAAATCTTTTGTATTTAATGTTTTTTGGTAATTCCCGAAACAAATTAGATAATGAACTTTACTCAATGGTTGACTCACCCTGTACTTGCCTGTTCTTGGAATGAAAAAGATGGATTAGAAATCGGTTAGTGCCCTTTTAACCAATGCAATTTTAGTGTGCATTGTAACAACCACTAATGGTTTTTTATTAGTGGTGTTGACTGAGTGGACATTTGGACAAGCTATTGTTAAATTACAAATATTTCAGTAAAATAACTAAACATGGCAACATCGGACATTTTGCGTTATCAGATTAGTTATAAATTGTTTAATTGGGACTTCGTTACAGTTATTTAGATTTTAATTAAAATGGCCCCGAAAAAAGTCTTCGGATTTGTTATCAGCGACCGAAACTAGTGGTTAGGTACCTATGCAAAAAATGATGTAAGCTTTAAAAAACAGACTTCGTAGTTACGGCTCACTTACTAACTTCGTTGCTAACAGAATATGACTCCGCAAGTGGCGAGTAGTGATGGGAGTACTCGAGTACAGGAATCGAGTAATACCCGATTCTTAAAGGAATCGGTAATATTCGAATACTGACCACAAGCGCCGGGATCGATTCCGATTCTTAATATTAGGCTGAGACGGAATCGGGTCGGGTTCGAGCGAGGTTCGAAGTTTGAGACCGAGACGCTGGAATCGCTGGAAATATTGGATTGGATCGGTGTCGTCGTTTTACTCGGGTGATGCGATTAAAGGAATACCTGTTTTGTTAGGTTAGGCTTTGTTTGTTTGTTTCTAAACGTTTCGACGCGGCAAATTCTATGCTTATTTTAAAAGTTATTTCCCTTTTAGTTAGGAATTTAAAGTAAGTGTTATGTTGCGTGCTATTATTCTGTATTATTTATGTATGTTTTCTGAAGCATGAAATAAAAATAAGGTGAACGAGTATTTTCGAAAGGAGGACCATTAATAAATATACGTCGAAATCGCTTATTGCCAAATAACCTTAACCAAATAATTTTTTAAAATAGTTTTTATAGTTTATATTAACAATTTGCTTAAAATGTTTTAGTTTATAAGGTTTTTATTTATTTTTCCAAGATAATAATATGTTAAAAGAGAAAATCTTTTATTTATTTTTGTTATTTATTTATTTTAGAATGTTTTATTCTATTTAAAAAAATATAGTTAAACCTGAGGTTTCACCGTTTAAAAACACGTAATTTAAACATGTAATTCTTATAAAAAAATTCAAAAAATAATCTTTTGCTGTCTTTTTTTATTTACAGCGACTTTTTGCGGGAAAAATAAATGTAATTCTAAAATATCCTCGTAAAAATCTCACTCGCTTAAACAATGAAAACAAATCGTTAAGTACTCAGTACTCGGTATTTAATAAAAAATCCGATTCCGCGAAGTACTCGATCCCTTAGTACTCGATTCTTGAAAATACCCGATTCTTCCCATCACTAGTGGCGAGCCGCCAAAGGAGCCGGGCCCGCGCAGAATATAGAATTTCCGATATTGCCACGTCAAATGCAGCGATGCCAACGAAGTCACATTGCTTAAAATACGCAAATTATTTTTACTGAAAATTATCAACAGTAATATGTTAAGTGCATGTAAAATTGCTGAAAAAATGCATGAAAGCTGTTTCTTTAGGGCAACAAATCTGAGTGCATGATTATCAAGCCATTTTACATGCACGAAATATATTTTTTAGACTATTTCCTGAATGAAAAACTAGTAGGTGCAGAAATATAAGACAACATTTTTATTTCGAGCAATACAAATATATATCTGTAGTTTCACCATCGAATTGGTAGTTTCTTTCACTGCAGAAGGCAGTAAATTGTCCCCAGATGTAAGCTTTTGATCTTTTTGTGTTGTCTGACACGCTTTTTCCGATATTTTCAGATATGTCGTTCAAGGAAAATGCTCCGAAACGAATCATTTTGATAAATTGACGCGAAATTGTCAAAGCAGAAATATCAACTTGTTGTGACAGTGACGGTTATTCTCGTAGGTAACCAACAATGAAAAACCAGAAGAGTGCAATTTTCAGCTCAATCGCGACCGAGGGCTGATTTTCACCGAAAATCAAGTGAAAAGCGCATTGTAGTTACAGTATATGAGGGAAATAGTCTGCATAACTTTTGCATTGCTTCGCATTTTCTCACATTGCTGAAACGATTTTCGATATTTTTAATGCATTGCTTTAATATTTTTTTGACGCGTGTACAGGGTTTTCGCTTATATTTACACCCCTATCTAGAGAGAAAACAATAAAAGATAGAAAAAAACTTTAAATATGAAAGGTTTGGGATTTTTACTGATTCATCAGAATCTTAGCAAAAAAATTTCAAAAGATGATTACAATGCCGAAAAAAATAAGCAACTTATGTTTTTTTAAATAGAACGCTCTGTATCCATTTTATTAAAATTATTTTATTTTCTGATTTCAAAAATATATAGTTTGTCTATATTAGCTCAAACCGTTTTAAGATATTAACAATCAAAATTTTAAAAAGTTGTAGTTATTTTTATTTATGAGTCTAAAATGCCTTGAAAATCAAATGATAAAGTCTTGTATTAGTACATATATGCAATTATTACGTCTAGAAATCCATGAGAAACAAATGTTATTATGCCATTTTTGGCATTGCTTACTTGTTTGATTGTAATAAACTAACATTTTTCTTGGCATTTATTATAATAAAATGGGATATTCTGCAGCAAAAAAATTCGATGTTATCCGTCTATATTATTCAAATAAAAGAAATTCATTTATAACTGGTAATGAATACCACAGGTCATTTCCCAATGGATTTTTACCTTCCAAAAGCAGTATAACATATGTTGTAAAAAAATTTGAAGAGACCAAAAGCTTAGAAAGGAAAAAGAGGACATTATTGAGGGATGAGGAATTAGACTATATGTCTTGCTGTTTTATGAAGGTGATTATTTCTATTATTTATACTTATTATTAAATCCTAATATAATTACTTTTGTATTACAGAAAATCCTGATTATTCTGTACCAGATGCCGCAGGCCATTTTAACAAAACTTTATCACAAATTCACAAAATTTCAAAAAAATGCTGTTTTTATCCCTATAAATTTTTATCAGTCCAAAAATTAACAGAAGATCACAAGAGACAGCGGTTAGAGTTTTGTTTAAATATTTCAAAAAATTTATGGAAATCTTTTAAACAAAATTTTATTCACCGACGAGGCAACTTTCAGCACAGCTGGTATATTTAATCGAAAAAATAAACATTTTTGGGCAACTTCTAATCCCCACAAAATTAAGGCTGTTAGAATTCAGGGCCGTAGGTCTATAAATGCTTGGTGCGGCATTATAGGAAATAAAGTCATTGGTCCAATAATTTATAATAGTACTTTAACTTTAACCTGAGATATTTGGAATTTCTTGAGGATGAGATTGAAAACTTTTAGAAGAGCTTCCTCTCAACCAACACGCTACGCTTATCTGGCAGCAGGAGGGTGCGCCAGCCCATAAGGTTGCCCCTGTTACAAGGCATTTAAATGAAAAATACAATTAATGGATTGGAAGAAACGGACCAATAATGTGGCCGGCAAACAGCGCCGATTTGACGGTGCTGGATATTTTTCTTTGGGGCTATTTAAAAAAACAAAGTTTTTTACAATAGGCCAGAGAACATTCAAGTTTTGGAACAAAGAATTCGAGAAGAAATTTTGGTGCTAAATAGAGACCATCGAGGGTCCATTATGAACTAAATAAATCATAAATTATTAGGAAATATTCAAAAATGTATAATAAATCAAAGGAGTTACGTTGAAAATCAGTCATTTTTTGTTTATGTTTAATTATTTTTCTTTTTAACATTGTATTAATTTTCTTAATAGCAAACTACAAGTTAATAGATATCAAATGAAATTAAACTTGTTGCATTCATTTTTCAACGCCTCCTAAATGTTATTTTAATAGTAAGAGAAGCATCACCAATGTAGGCCATTTAATTTTCAAGGCATTCTAGACTTATAAACGAAAATAAATACAACTTTTCAAAATTTTAATTGCTAATATCTTAAAAACGGTTTGAGCTAATATAGACAAACTATATATTTTTGAAATCAGGAAATGAATATCTATAATTTTAATAAAATATATACAGGGTGCTTAATTAAAAAAAAAAAAACATAAATTGCTTATTTTCTTCCGCATTGTAATCATCTTTTCAAAATTTTTTGCTAAGATTCTGATGATTCACTAAAAATCCTAAAACTTTTTATTTAAATTTTTTTTTCTATCTCTAATTGTTTTCGCTCTAGATAGGGGTGTAAATATAAGCGAAAACCCTGTACACCACATTGCTTCAGCGATTTACCTCACAATAAAAACTTACAAAATACTATTTTATTTTCCAGGTAGTAGTATAGTTAAACCAAAATTCGTCTCTGGAAATTTAATTGTTGTTATATCATTAATGTTTGCTCTGATAATATATAATTCGTATTCTGCATTTATAACATCGATACTATCATTTAAAATAACAGAAATTCGAAGTATCGACGATTTACTGGCAAGTGACTATGATATAGGATACACAAAGAATAGCCAGGATGAAGTTTTTTTAAGAGTAAGTTAGTATTTTAAGGTTCAAATCCTACAACCGTTGATTAAGTTAGCATGCATCCTTATAATATCTTATTCTAACAGTAAAAGTTATTTGATTTTACTTATATATATATTTTTTATTTTAGTCCATGAATAATGAATCCCAATTAAACCAAATTTATTTGCGCGGTTACCTTCATAATAATATCAACAACGTTACAGATGGTCTATATAAGGCTATTAAAGGAAATTATGGATTTTTTGTAACAGGTCATGTTGCTAGAAAGGAGATTTTGAAAATAAGTGGTTACAAATGTAGATACGATATAATGGAAATCGCTGTAAAGTCTACTAAAAAAAGTATCGCTTTTCCAATATCAAGAAATTCACCCTACAGAAAATTAATTAATATGTGGTAAGTGGTATAAGTAGCTATTTTATGTACAGGATGTTTAATTTTCGTGTGGTTTCATGTGCCAGCTCCCTTATTATAAAATATAGGAAGATGGGGTTGGCGGCTTACGTTTCTAATATTTTATGATTTTATGGCCGCAAACGAAATTTTCATAGCCCTCTCTGTTTCTGACATACACGGCGATTTTGAAAATGTGTCATTTTTGACGCTCCCCTGTATCTCGATTATTTGATAACTTATTAATAAGGTAAAAATGGGTTATTATATAGTTTTTTTATTTAGAATTCAGTGGCGTAGTTAGTTTCTTTCAAAAAAGTTTTGCCCTCGGGTTATGACCCAAACTTGGGTTTGTTTTAAATGGGATATCCTATATATAGTTTCTTTGTCTTATCGCTCTTTTTAAGAGCTTTTTAAAAATATATAATAGTTCATATTTATTTCTTTTCAAAAATGATAATTTTAACATTTTTTGTAAATTAATCATTTTTCGTATAGAAGGCTATGCCCGCAAATAAAAAACAAAATTAACAACATTATTTTTATTATACAACTTTATACTATTACATACCTCTAAACCAACAATAAAACAATTATATTATATTATTAAATTACAAAAATTGCTCGAGTTGGGCTCCGTTTTGTTCTAAATACTTTCGACACACCGTTTCGATGCTCCGCAATGCATTTAATGAAAAAATTGGCCTTCCCTGCAAAAACCTAAAGGTTGTGGTATTGCCTCTTATATAACCGATTTTCTATACATCTCCATAAAAAAAAAACATTCAATACAGAAAGATCAGGTGATCTTGGAGGCCACCTGACAGGTCAATTGGTACCAATCCATCTATCGGGAAATGTGATTTCTAAATGTTCTCTCACTATATGAGAATTGTGACTAGGAGCGCCTTCTTGTTGGTAATAAATACTATTTAAATCGGTCAAAGGAACGTCCTCTAATATTTCCATTATAGCACCTCGAATTATATGTAGGTGTCTATCTCCGGTTAAAGTTCCTTCATAGATAAAATACTTAATTTTAGTGCCAAAATAAACATGACACTCTAAATCAAAACCGACCTTGACGTTCTCGTGGAAATATTGTGTTGGTTCTCTTGAGACCAGTACCTTTAATTGTTTTGATTCAAGATACCAGAACTCGTAAAATAAGCCTCGTCCGACCATACCACCCTTCTTTTAAAATTTGCGTTTTCCTGCAACATTTTAAGGTACCCGTTGCAAAAAACTATCCTACGTTCTGCATCACCGGGATGCAAATGTTGGATAAGATGGTATTTGTATGGTTTAAATTTTTATTTTTTAATATGGTATTAACTGCGTTCTTGATTTTCTAATCCCAACTTCATCATACACTTTGCTGCATGAGGCCAAAACATTTATTTCTTCTTTTTCCCTCTTTTCCTTGTTGCAAAAATTAGGCCTTGGTTTTTTACCAGTTTGGATTTTTTGAAATATTCTTTTATCAGGTTGTTGTCTTTCTGGATATCTACAAAAAATTTAAATTTGTAACAAAAAGCTAATAATAATACCTAACAGATGATTTAGAAATTTACCTCTTAAAATTCAGCTCCGAGGTTGCGTTCGCGTCTTCATTTGCTTGGATAGAACAAACATACATATCGTGTTTTTCATAATTTTCATATTTATTATTTTGTGCTATGTTGAATAATTTTTCACAGAAATAAAAAATAAATTCACAAATCAAACAAATACCAGTAATACCTGACAATAATCCGTCATGGCGCATTTATTACAAAAAGTGTTAAAATTATCTCTTTTTGAAATAAATAAATAAGGACTATTATCTATTTTTGAAAAGCTCTTAGAAAGAGGGATAAGACAAAGAAATAATATATTGAGTGGTCCCATTTGAAAAAACAAAAGTTTGGGTCATAACTTAAAAACAAAACTTTCTAGAAAAAGAACTAACTGCGCCACTGAATTCTACATAAAAAACTCTATACTAACCCATTTTTATTGTATTGATAAGTTATCAAAAAATAATCGCGATACAGGGAAGAGTCACAGATGGCAAATTTTCAAAATCTTTCTAGCATCTATAATAAGGAAGCTGGTATGTGAAATCACACGAAAACTGGACCCACAAAAATCATATATTTTTTTATTTAAAGCTTTGACGGTTAGTGCAAGTAAAGCTACACAGGACTCAATAAATAGTACTTATATTACGTTGCAAGACCGAACAGTACTATTTTATAGGAGAATACAAAATATTTTCAGGGCTAGTCGCCAGGCGAGTCGTGAAAGCCTTCTAGTCCTCTTAACGTAGTCTTCGAATGTATACCGTACAATATTTTTTTTTTTTCAATTGACACAAGGCAAGTAGCGTACATGAAAATTTTAAAATGGCCATGTTATTAAAATAAAATTAGGGAGATGAAGTGAATTGACAGATGAAAAAAAAGCCTTAAAACATCGATGTAATGTTGTTAATAATCAAATTGAAATACCTTCAGATGCCAATCTAATACTTAATAGCCTAATAAATTAGTGTAAATATGCAATGAACACTGCTAATAATTACGAGCGAAAAAACCCATAATTATATACACAATATCACTTTCTTGATTTTATTACTTAGATGTAAATACCTCTATAATCGCACATGTAATTTAGTTGTACCTTTGGCCAAAACCTGTAAATTAAAGACCAAAATAACCCATCATCTGTCAATTCACTTCATCTCCCTGACTTTATTTTAATTTTTAATGACATGTAGAATTTAGTATTGTCTTATATTCCTTTGATAATCATCCGCAAGGGTTGAAACACGTGTCAGGAAACTGAATTAAATTGTGAAATATAACTTTTCTACTACCATGGCTCAGGAAAATATTTAATAAACTAAAACTGGTAAATGATATTTTTCGGTTAAAGAATGATCTAGAAAGTGCTTGCTTCTCGGTCGATTGAAAAAAAAAATTGCGAAACAGATGTGACGAAAATAAAGCCAGAACAGTTTTTAATAGATATTTAGTCTGTAATGCATAATTTTTCACGAAGTTTAAAAACATCTTATCTCTGCTTATTAGAGAATGATACAAGTTTGCATACGAGTCTACCATGCAAGAACATTCAAAAAAGTGTAATATATTATATACAGGGTGTTACAAGTTCGAGGCTAAGTACAGGGATCTCTGAAACTATAAGAGATACAAAGTCGGTTAAATGGGGGCAAAGTTCCAGAATAAGGAGCTCAAGAAAGTGCCGCAATAAAAATTTAAAATTTCCGACTACCTTCGGAGATATCCGAAAATAAACGAAAATTAGCAAATTCGTTTTTATTTTTTCCTGATTACATTTGTTGAAATAATTTCAAACAAATGTCACATTTCCATTGCCACTTTTTCTCTTCTACAAGATGACATAATTAGTTTTTAATTCCGACGTTTCGTTGGCGGGCCACTATCATCAACTTCATTTTTTCAAATACGGACCTGGAATTTAAATTGCATATTTTTAATCCTTATACCTCTAAAATCTAATATTTGATGTCTTCTAAATGTTATGCAGACGTTTCGTTTCCCAAAAACGGATCAGAAGGGTTTTTGGATTTTTAAAAAATACTATCCTGATGAAAATAACAGTATTTATTTGAAATTGAGCAGATTCAATAAGAGAAAATTAAAATATTTTTGTCTTTAAAATACTTATTTAATAATAATAAATGTAATAAATTATGGGTAAAGGAAACAGAACAAAAACAAATCCATATTAGATAAACTTACTTAAATAACCTACACGCCACATTAAAACAGGATTAAGGCACTGATACTATCATAAAAAAATTAAGAAAAGGTAAGAATATCCTTTAAACTTATCTCAAATGTTCGAACAGATTGCCGTTTACGTTTAAACACTTTAATGCTTTATTATTTACTTTTCTTACTGCCCTTAAAATTGATCTTTTGCGTAAAGATCGGCATGAAGTTAAAATTTTTTGACGTAACTCTGCCAAGTTTTCAGCAGGGCCATTTTTATATACTTTATTTTTTATTGCACCCCATAGAAAAAAATCTAGCGGTGTCAGATCGGGCGATCTCGCTGGCCACTCCACCACACCTCTGTTTCCTATCCACTTTTCTGGGCAATTTATGGGGAGGTGCTCCGTCATGTTGAAACCAGAGATGTGGAAGGGTTGCCAATGGGACATCCATTAAAAAATCTTCAAATTGGTTGTTTAAAAAATTAAGATACATATCTGCATTTAAATTATGGTCATATAAAAATGGACCCGAGATGTTGTCCCCACACAATCCTGCCCAAACATTAATGGAAAACCTGATTTGAGGACGAAGTTCTCTATTTTCTCTGGGGTTCTCTACAGCCCAAACATGTTCGTTATTTCTATTAAATAAACCACAGCTTGTGAACTTTGACTCATCCGTCCAGATAATGCGATTTAAAAAATTTGGATTTATTGTAGCTTGATCTCTTATCCATTGGCAAAAAGTAACTCTTCTCTCGGCATCTCCAGGATGTAATGTTTGAGAAATATGAATTTTGAAGGGCTTGAAGTTATTGGATTTTAATATTCGCCAACATTTAACATGATGTAAAGTGTGCAAGTTTGCTTCCGACTTAATTTGTCTGGTGGACACAGAAGGGTTTTGGTTTACCTATAGGTACAATAGACAGTATTTATTAAAAAGCATATTATTATAATTTATAAAAAATACTAACTTGGTTTCGAACTGTATCAATTTCCCCATTTGTGAATTTATGGCCATATTTTTTTCGTGGTTGTATGAATGACCCATATTCCTTCATATTAAACTCCAGCCTTTTAAAGTATGTGTAGTGTGGTTGAGGTTTTTCCGGATATTGCTCAAAATACATCCGAGTGGATCTATAACAATTTCTTTGGCATAAAAAGTATTTTTTCTTGGTTGGAGAATGGCATTTTGTGGCATTAAAATAAAAAATCCACAAACCTTATCACCGCAGTGACGCAAATGTCATTAGTTTTTTATTTTTCATGGCACCCTTGTTTGTTTTACACATACTTGCTGTTTCAAATGTTGGAATTTAATAATGATAAAAGATAAATATGGTTCAACGCCAAAATTATTCAGTCAGTGTATGAATACACCTCAGCAATATTTGCAATTTCGTTAATTCCTTTATTTAAGTAAGTTTGTCTAATTTGTATTTGTTTTTGTTCTGATTTTCATCAGGATAGTATTTTTTAAAAATCCAAAAACCCTTCTGATGCGTTTTTGGTAAACGAAACGTCTGCATAACATTTAGAAGACATCAAATATTAGGTTTTAGAGGTATAAGGATCAAAAATATGCAATTTAAATTCCAGGTCCGTATTTGAAAAAATGACGTTAATGATGGTGGCCCGCCAACGAAACGTCGGAATTAAAAACTAATTATGTCATCTTGTAGAAGAGAAAAAGTGGCAATGGAAATGTGACATTTGTTTGAAATTATTTCAACAAATGTAGTCACGAAAAAATAAAAACGAATTTGCTAATTTTCGTTTATTTTCGGATATCTCCGAAGGTAGTCGGAAATTATAAATTTTTATTGCGGCATTTTCTTAAGCTCCTTATTCTGGAACTTTGCCCCCATTTAACCGACTTTGTATCTCTTATAGTTTCGGAGATCCCTGTACTTAGCCTCGAATTTGTAACACCCTGTATAATATATTAATATAAAATTAAAACCAATATTTAAGGGTAGCAAAATTTCCATGAAATTTCCCATGGCTAGTCCGGCAGTACACCATCCGGTATGTGCTTAGCGAAGGGACGAAGAGATTTTTTAAGTAAAGTGGTTTAAATTTCTGATAATTCTAGAATTTCTATTTGTTTTTCATGTATAGTATGTAGTCCGGTAAGTATATGGCATACTTTCGGAAGCGTGTAGGGAAGATCAAAATATCCCTAATTTGTCATAGAAAAAAATCCGGAAGTGCCCCATAACGGAGATAAAAGAGCCCTAAAGGGGTACCCAGCAACTTACCTTTTCGGTTCTAACTTTTAAACTGACATGTATAATTTAATGAAATTTTAATATTTTATGTAGGCCATAAATACTCATAAAACCATACTACAATAGATGTTTTACATCATCAAGGAAGTCAGGAACAGACTTGCCACCACACTCTTTGTGCCAAAATGTTGACAGATGTCATTGTAGAGAGCTGAAAATTGATTTCTTAAATACTCTGGTCATTCCTCTTTAAAAAAGGCACTATACATTTTTGTTTCGACAAGATACATTCTTTGGATTACACGTTATCGAAATAATAAGTCAGATAAATGCAATAAAATACCAGGCGTTTTTATTTCGTTAACAATGTGTTATTGACAACACTTTTCTAAATTATCTAATTGATTGAGTACATAAGACTTAAGTAATGGATAATTATTTCTATTGTAAATATACTAAGAAGTATCTAATTTACGGACAATCACTCGGCAGTTGTGTAAAGGATAGAAGAATTTATTCCGATACATTTCCAAATCGACGTTTACCGCACCGAAGAACTTTTAAAAGGGTTGATTGTCGCTTAAGAGAAACATTTAAAAAGTCAAGTAAAATTAAGAAAAATGCTAAAAGTAGCTAATATTTCGATAATCCATTTTTTGAAGTTGTTTGCCGCATCGTGCGGGGAAGGGCCTCCAAGAAGAGCAAGGACCCTCAGTTAGAGGAGGAAATTCTGGATGAAATACTGAAAATCCTTCTAATAGTGTTAGAAAACTGTCGGTTCAAGTTCATGCGATAAAGTGGGTTGTTCATGAGACCCTTGGAGACCAACTGCAACATACTTATCACGTCCAAAAACTACATGCCAAGTCTCCCGCTGATTATCCCGCAAGAGTCATCTACGCAAATTGGATTTTGCAACGATTTAGGCAAAATCATAATTTTACTATTATTGTTTTGTCCATCCATTTCACCCGAGATGAAGTAACAAATTTCATAATTTGCATACCTGACATATAGACAATCCCCATGTAACAGTATAGACAAGGAACAAAGGTTGATGGTTAACATGTGGGCGGAGATTATTGGGAATCATCTCATTGGACTGTTCTTTATTGAAGGTGGACTAAATAGCGACATGTATTCGTGATTCTTGCAACAAAGCTTAAACGGTTTATTAGAAAATGTGCGTGTGTGTTACAAATTAGAAATCAGATGTGGTATATGCACGACGGTATTTTATTGTAGTATTCTGATTTATTATTTCAATAACGTGTTATATAAAAAATGTATTTGATCGAAACAAATGTAGAGTACGTTTTATAAACAGGAATGACCAAAGTATTTAAAAAATCGGTTTTCAGGTCTGTAAAATGACACCTGTCAAAATTTTCGCCCAACGAATGTGGTGGCAAGTCCGTTCCGGACTACCCTGGCGATGTGAAACATATACTGTAGTGTAAGATTTCATTAAATTCTACATGTCGGTTCAAAAGTTAAAGCTGAAAAGGTAAGTCCTTGGGAAACCCTTTGGGGTCTCTGTATCTCCGTTAAGGGGCACTTTAGAAATTTTTTTACAAATTAGAGTTCCTTGACCTCCAGTATGCGCATCCAAGAGTATGCCATATACTTACCGGACACCCTGTATACATGCCTATGATTGAAATTGTCTTCGGAGGAACTCTAAATTGAATTTCTCTAAAATAGTATATGAAATTGTTTGTGATTTTTTTGAGAATTTTCTCCTACGAAAATTAGCTATAAAGGTAAGCTTTCCGGCAGTGGATTTATTCCATTAAAATTATTTACATTGGTAATTAATGGGCAAAAACAAAAACCATGCCAATCAACCTACGGACCTCTTCTCTAGTATTTTTTATGTATATCATTTATTAATATTGTATACAGGGCTGCCCAGAAGTCCGGAATAAAATTAATATAGCCTTAACCTTGACTTTTGGGGAAAATGCTGGGACACGTCAATTTAGTTTTATATATGCTCACATTTTGACGTTATTCGTTTGTTCTTTTATAGACATTTGTCAAAGATATGACGACATCGATCTTTTTTTTTTAATGGAAACATACAGCTTGTGATACGTCATTTGAAAGCTAATATCTCGTACAGTATGCTCATAAATTTTGGCGTGATTCTGTCAAGCTATTTTAAAATGGCGACTGTTAAAAGTTTTAAAAAAATCACTTTATTTAATGCTAAATATCCGGAAAATCAAATCTCACAGGGCACTGTTAGTAAAATATTCCACAAATTTGATGAACATGGCAGAGTAAAGAACTTGCCTAGGAATGGACGGCAACGTGTTTTAGGCGACGATGAAAAATCGGATATTGCATTATCTCTGCAGGATAATCCGCATGTTTCAACAGTTTCATTGCCTCAAAATCATGATACATCTAGAGGTACTATTGGAAGATTTTTGAAAGCAGAAAAATACCACCCTTATAAAGTATGTCTTGTCCAAGAGCTTTTAGAAAATGACTATGATAGGCATTTGCAATTTTGCGAAGAAATTATGAGACGGTGTGACGAGAATAATAGGTTTCCACAGAACATATTATTTTCGGATGCAGGTACTTTCTATTTAAACGGGGTGGTTAACAGACATAATTATCGTTTTTGGGGTCAAGAAATTCCACGATTGATATTTAAAGCGCATACTCAGCGGCCCCAGAAAGTAAATGTATGGGCAGGTATCATTAATAACCGAATTTTAGGGCCATTCTTTTTGGAAGGAAATCTCACAGCTGAACGGTACGTGGATTTCTTAACCTTCGAGTTGAGGCCTGCTTTAGCTGTAATTCTTCCCAACGAAGTGGATCCAGATATACCTAATGAAACAATTTGGTTTCAGCAAGATGGTGCTCCCCCGCATTTTGGTGTCAATGTGAGAAGATATTTAGATCAGATATTTCCAGGTCGCTGAATTGGACGACGTGGTACAATTGAATGGCCACCGAGGTCCCCAGACTTAACGCCTCAAGACTATTTTCTTTGGGGATATTTAAAAGAAAAAGTTTACCAAAGTAGGCCAAATAATATTGAAGATTTGAAAAACAAAATCAGATTGGAGACACATAACATACCGGCTGAAGCCATTCGAAATTCCGTCGATGGATTTTGCCATCGTCTGGGAGCATGCCAAGTAGAGGGTGGAGGACATTTCCAGCATTTGCCACATTAAACTACCTTCTTGTTGTGTTTTGTTTTGCTTCGTTACATTTCTATTTTTTTTGACAAAATAAATATCAAATAAACCATAACTATTGTTAAGTCACAATGTCACAAAATGTCAGAACGCGAAACAATGAAGATTTCTTACCTTGAAAGGTAAAAGAAACATAAATAATTTATCATTTCCGCTTATCTAAATGAGGATTTTCTTTAAACTTTTAACAGCCGCCATTTTGAAATAGCTTGACAGAATCGCGCCAAAACTTATGAGCATACTGTACGAGATATTAGCTTTCAAATGATGTATTACAAGCTGTATGTTTCTAAAAAAGATCGATGTCGTCATATCTTTGATAAATGTCTATAAGAAAACAAACGAATAACGTCAAAACGTGAGCATATATAAAACTAAATTGACGTGTCCGAGCATTTTCCCCAAAACTTACAGATTAAGGCTATACTAATTTTATTCCGGGCTTCTGGGTAGCCCTGTATATATTGTATAGTAATTGACCAAAATGTCAGGCCTTTAAATTCGCTTCATTGTATTTTCATGTGTAATTAAATAAATTTCTTCCTAACCTAACCTAACCTAACCTAACCTAACCTAACATAAAGCACTATTTCGTGGTATTATGCTCGAGACTGGTAAGACGCAGACCATATAAAACTACTTTAAATTTTAATATTTAGAGATTGGCCCTTAAACTAATTATTAAAGTGTACTTTGTTGGACATTATTTTAGCTTAATAAAGATGACCGAATCAGGAGTTCACAACTACATAGGATCACTAATTGAACCAGGTCTTCCTAAATGTGATAAACCGCAGACCTATCAGAGTGCTAGGATAAATGATTTGACAACTTCGTTTATATTACTTGGAATTGGACTAACTCTGGGAATAATCATGGTGTTACTAGAAACTGCTTGGAAAAATAGGAAGACTTTCTATGCTAGATTAAAAGCACGTAATATGCGCCTTCAATCTTTTAATCCAAATGGGTTTAATCCAAATTATTTTAATCCGGATACCTTTAATCCACACAATTTTAACCCAAATAGGTTGAATCCAAATAGGCCTAACCCTAATAATTTTAAAAGGAATAATTTGGATCCAAATATACAGTGGCTTCAATGAATTGAAGGCAATAAAATGTTACCCATTGTATTTCCGTTATGTATAAATATGCAGTTAATTCGACAAAACAGTATAGAAAAACAAAAAAAAATTCTTAGTGAAAGCCAGAGAACCTCGTTGGCTAGTGTATTTGTTAACAAAACAAAGATCTAAATATAAGGAGCTTGCGAATAAAAGCGGACTAGTACACAAAATTATTAAGACACATACCCTGCGAGCAAAAATTATTATCATTAAAGTGTGCTTTGCATCTAAAGTCATACTGCTGAGCGGTAGAGTTTAATACCTGTTGGGTGTCCGTAAATACCAGCATTATAAATCAATTAGTTATTTCGTTACCTTTAACAGTCGTCGGGAAAACCGGATCTACTATACAACATAAAAAAGGAACAAACTATTAACTACTAACGCAACTTTGTCGACCATTGATTAATCAGATTTCGAACAGATATTGAATTCACAGTCAGATAACCTTGTTTGACGGTTATGGATTACTTCATTTTCCCTCATTTGAAGAACAAGATTTTTAAAACACCAGTTAAAAATTACAGATTACAGTCACAAGAAAGGATTATCCAAGAATGTGGTAACATCTCCCAGAGATGCTGGTCAACGCTTTCGAAAATATGAATTGGTGCATGACGATGGCCAATTTCAGCAATTTATATTCTTGAGTTTGGCATATTATGTCATAATGTGAATATGACACAATTTTAACTTAAATTTGGTTAGATAAATCGTCTCCCTTATAATTGTGATCTAAACCAAGCCCTACGTTTTTCAGTCCAGGATGAAAATAATTTTTGCTCGCGCGATATTAAGTTTCTATAAGTATCACAAATTAACTTCTTCATTTAAAATGTATACATACGGAATCGCTTCAAAATACTGTTAAAATGTGAAATCATTTACAAGGAAGTCCGGATAGATTTTCAGTACTGTATACTTATATTATTATGTATAGGACCAGCAGAAACAGCGGACTCCAAGGAAGAAGTGGTTTCGTTTTATATATTATGTAACCACACGAACTAATGGGTTGCTAAATGCACTTAGATCCTGCAAACACATTTATTCTGATTATTTACCTCATCCATTATAAAAGCGGGTTGATTTTCACCTGATTATTCAGCGATAATCTCCCGCTCTCCGGTGAAAATCACCCTTGTCAAAAGTGAAAATCTCACCCGTCAGAAATCGTTAGTTTTCTATTTGGGAAATAATCTTCAAAATACATTTCGGGATAGGGAAATAATCAGAAAATCATTCTCAGATTTTTTGCCATTAGGAAATCGCTCTCGGGCAAGCCCTCGAGCGATTTCCACGGCAAAAAAATCTTCGGAATGATTTTCGATAATTTCCCTATCCCTTAATATATTACTACAGATAATAATAGATACAAAATATTTTGTACTTGCTTAGGTTTAAAAAGCTAATAATTAAAATTCTTCACCCCCTAAATATTGATTAATATTTCCTTTCTCCTACGTGCACACATCTACGTTTGCTATAATATACAGACTGTCCACGGATAGGGTTTACAATAGCACAAATCGATGAAAAATTTCATTTTTCGGGAAAAAGTCATCCTTGATAAAAAGTTTTGCTTGTAAAAAAAATGCAATTCACGAAGAGAAAATTTTGATTTTTTATACAGGGTTCGAAAAAACTTCAAATACATGATTTTTCTCCAAGAGTAAACTACCTTTATTTTTCTTTTTGACCAAAATGCCAATTAGAATAACGTTTGTAGTTTAAAACCGAGATTTAAAATAAAACTTCGATTTTTTAGTTTTTTCAATTTTTAGAGGTAAATGAAAATTTTGCTGCTCAATAAAAATATTAATATAAAATTTTATTAAACTCTATTTTCATAATGGGTGGTGTGTATCTTATTTTAAAATTTTAAATGCATTCCCACCATCTTTCGTAAAAACAAGGAATTTTTTTACCTTTTTATTACTTTGCTTTAAGTATGGGGCAAATTTGAAGTTGTCAAATAGAATTTGATCTGTTTTGAAAATGTTGACCTTAGAACAAAGGGTTTATTTAGTTTAATGTTACCGTGCGGGCGAATGTTGTTACAACTTTGTGATAGAGAAATTTCTAACGTTTACGTCTCAAAAATTTCAGTTTCCAATTAAAAAAAAACTATGATCAGAATGACGCAGCTTCCCTAATCGTATTGCAGTCTGTTGCTGACAATCCTACCCTTTCATTAAGAAACCGAGCTCAAGAACTTGATGTAGTAAAAAAATCTCACATTGGGAATATTTTAAAGGCAAACAAAATATTCCCATTTAAGCCAACTTTTAACTTTATCAAACGTTGAAAGAAGGAGACGAAGCCAAACGTTTGGATTTTTGTCTTTGGGTCGGAGACAAAATTGTAAGTGGAAACAGTAATTTTCATAAAGTTATCATGTTCTCCGATGAATCGACATTTTCAACAAACGGGAAAGTGTCTTCTGCGCATATTAGATACTGGAGCAAATATAATCCCCGTTTTAGAATTCCTGCTAGAAGACAATATTACAAAAAAGTAAATGTCTGGTGTGCGATTTCACATTATGGCATTATTGGCCCATACTGTTTTAAAAACACGTGTCACCATAGGAGTTACCTTGAAATGTTGGTAACATTCTTTTCTGATAACCTAGAAAAATTGCCTCGCCAATTTAGGAACGAAATGTACTTTCAACAAGATGGATGCCCTACGCATTTCGCAATTGAAGTGAGGGAATGGCTTGATATCACATTTGGCCACAGATGGATTGGTCGGAATGGTTCGGTTCTGTGGCCCCCAAGGAGTCCCGATTTAACTATTTCAGATGCCTATCTTTGGGGGCGCCTCAAACAATTAGTGTACTCCCGTCCAATTGAGAACGACGTACAGCTTCTAAAACAGCGAATTGTTGAAGCTGTTCAAACAATTTCCATTGAAGACATTTGAAGAAGTTTTGACCACATTCGTTTACAGCTGGAAAAATGTGTTGAATATGAATAGCAAATTATAAAATTATTATTTATTGTTATTTGTGTTGTGATATTTCCGGGGTCATTTCATTTGTGAAATTCAAAATAAGTACATATTTCTGGTAACACCACAAATCAGTTTTTGAAATTTTTTGATGCCCCTCTGTAAGATATAATTGATAATGTATGTATTTCGACCGCTAATGCTATCCAAAAAAAATTTTCATTTACCTCTAAAAATTGAAAAAACTAAAAAAATCAAAGATTTATTTTAAATCTCGGATTTAAATTACAAACTTTATTCTAAATAAGTTTTCTAATTGGCATTTTGGTCAAAAATGAAAAATAAAGGTAGTTTTCTCTCTATACCCTATATAAAAAATCAAAATTTTCTCTCCGTGAATTGCATTTTTTTTACAAGCAAAACTTTTTATCAAGAATGACTTTTTCCCGAAAAATGAAATTTTTCATCCATTTGTGCTATTGTAAACCCTATCCGTGGACAGTCTGTATAGCAGCTATAAAATCAGAAAAATACCTGAGCAATATTTATTTAAATATGTTTTATATTTAACGGACGGCCCCCCTTCCTTTGACAGGTGACAAATTTGAAATGTCAAATGGAAAGGTAGGTATTTATTCTTTTCGATAATTCGATTGTCCATAACTACGTAAGTGAGCAAAAAATTGTTATATTTACAAAATAAAAGATAATAAATTGAGTTATAACATTATTGGAGGAGAAAGGTTTTTTTTATTTCTACAAGTTTTTTAAATTTTTATATGAAGATTAGAAATAATAATTTAATTGTTGAAAAAATTTTTGTTACAGTGCTGTTAACTAACATGTAGATATGGGACTATACCTCATATTTTTGAAAAAGAATAACGTTTTTTCGTTCTTAGGAAAAGTTTTTAAAAGGTAGTTGTAAAAAAAATGGAATATAACCTGTGCTAAACACAACCGTGTTAATTACTGCAACGTGATTGTTAAAGTGAGGTTAATTTAAAGAGAATAATGACACTAAAAACGTATACATTTTTCAACAATTAAATTAATATTTCTTAATCCTCATATAAAAATTTAAAAAACTTTTATAAATAAAAAAAAAACCTTTCTTCTCCGATAATGTTATAATTCAATTTATTATCTTTTATCCATAATGTTTTTCACTGATTAAAGTTTCACATTTATAATTAAAACTTTACTTTTATTCGAATCGTAATTCAATTAATATGTTAATATGACTAGTTAGTACACTAGGTCTTCAACTTTACATTCTTCATCCTGTTAAGTTGTACTCATTAATTTGAGACAACTTACATTAACAGTCTCGCTCAACTCGATGTTAGTTAAGTCCCACTTAAACTTTTATTCTATGTGCATTGGTCGTTCCTAACTTTATACTATACTTTTTAGTATCCCCTAAGGATGAACGCTTAAGCGTTCGAAACATGTAGGGAACTATTTATTTGTTTTTTCAATTACTAAACTGTGGAGGTAGACTGCATTGTTTCATTTACATACACATTTTAAACTGGGGTGCCTACCTCCACTGATTATTGTTTATCGGAACTTTTAATTTTCGTAATATCCTAGGATACTACTTTAACTTTGACAAAGTAGTAATCTAATTCGAAAATATTCTTTGAGTTTAATACAATTTTTTTAATCAGTGCAATTATGGAACCATCATACGATATTGAAATAGACGTGTTATTAATTCTGGCAGAATATAGAAGGAACTGCTGAGAAGCTGCGCAATTGTGGCCTCTTAGAATTTCTGCCATTCAAAAATCTCTTCTAGTATTCTAGTAGTAGCTATAAATCCTCATGTTGGTTCAAGAGAACTTGCTCGTGATTCAGGAATGTGCCAAAAATCGGTACTGGCTATTTTACATAATAAGCACAATTTTCACCCAAACCACATAACTCTTTATCAGGAATTGTATGGGCAAGATTTTCAAAATAGGATCACATTTTTTAACTGGTTAAGAAAGATAATATTTTTTGCGAAGCACCATTTACCAATTGTGGCCAGGTAATTACTCGAATTAATCTGGATTATTTTGAGTTTGAATTTTGTATTGAGTGAATCAATTTTGCTTTTAATAATTTGAAGTTAACTGGCATAATTTACACTATTGGGCAACCCCGAAATCCTAACTGGATGAGAGAATTATGCCGAATCAAGATCCTTCGTTGGGGGATCTCACAAGAATCTCCGATTGTACCAGTGTTATACAACCTTTACACAGCTGACAGACAAAGATCGTACAAACTTGGCTACATATGCGGACGAACAGAAATTCAGCACTTGTGATAAGGCGGATTAATCATCACTTGGGTGAACTCAGTATTTAGTTCAAATTATGGAAAATCCGCACTAACAATGACAAGACAAATGCTTATTATAGACCTTTAAACGAAGAAATCACTTAACAATAGACTGACGTCAAATACAAACAATTCTTAGATAAAAACACAAAGGTTGTATTTTACTACACAGGGCACAAATATTATCACACGGCTCATTGCACGAAAAATTTCCTTTTTTTTGTAAATTGTGAATATTATATCTTTCAAGGCTTGTATATTGAGGAAGCGTAGAATATGCGCAGATGGTTATTTCCTACTGACTTGTTACCCCGAAATATGGGGCAATTTAAAACCAAGTAAGAGTGCCGCAGCCACTAGCTCGATAAGAAAACACGAACTAAAGTGGACGCTTAGCTACAACTTCTAAATAATATTGCAAATCAGTAAAAACTATGGTTTCAGTAAGATGGTGCTCTGCCATACTATACGTGACAAGCTCGAGATACATTAAATGATATGTTTGAAAACAGATGGATTGATAGTGGTGGTCCTTTGAACCGGAGTGCCAGGTCACTGGATTTAACTCCATTACATTTTTTCCAGTGGGTTTTTATAAAAAATCAAGTTATGGCTATACCACTGACCACACCAGAAAATAAAAAAGATCGTATTCCACAAGTGTGTAATTTAGTAACTACTCAAATGTGATATGGCGTACCCTACTCATGCCAAAAAATAATTTCAAAATGTTAAGAAGTAAATGGTGGTAATATCGATCATCTTTCGAAGCACGATCGTCGTTAAATTTAAGTTAGTATGATAGTTTTAAGTATTCTAATTTTGTTTGCTCAAGAATTAATAACTAAGCAACCAGTAGAGTAAATGTAACAATTGTCTGCTTACTTACGTAGTTGTTAACGGAGAATCGAGTTATCGAATAAAATAAACACCTTTCCATTCAACATTTTAAATTTATTACAGCCAGATAGAATCTGGAGAAGGGATAAATGGCAAAATTATTTTAAAATTTGTCACATCCCCCCTATTCGCGTTCTAAAATTTGAATTAAATATTTTCAGCCATTTTTCGGATTTGGAATTGTTAAACACTATAAAATCCTCACCCTTCATAATTTTTTTTATCTACCGTGTTTTCTGAGGTTAAGGCAATTTTAAATCCTCAGCCAGTAACCCTTTCGATTGATTTTTATACTCCAACTCTAGGCCATTTTCTAATTGGTGGCAAGCTTTGTTGACCTTCCCCAATCAGATCTTATTTTATACCAGAAAACCCAGTAAAAGAGTTTAAGCAAATAGTGGCGCATTCTTAGAACAGACGGGCAAAGGAATATTTAACTTCTCATTAGGAAATAGGTAAACTAAAATGTGGACCTATAGTGATCCTAAGAGAATAAAACAATCCTACTTTAAATTACAAGATAGGAAGAATTCTTAGAATACATCCTTAAACTAAATTATAAGTGGAAATACCAAACCGACGGCTACACAGAACATGTCAATAACAAGAACACAGTGCATCTTCCATAGTACCATACCCTGTAAGAAACTTCAACGCCGTCCCCAAGAAAACTCAGCAGCTATATGGAAATTTGGCCTTGAGCTGGCCAATCAAAGTGCCATAACTTCTTGAGATTCGTACTGCACTTGTTCGCGCTGGGTTATTTAGATCTTCATATAATTTATATGTAAACATACGACTAGTTACCACACTACGTTTTCAGTTTTATATTCCTCATCCTTGTTAAGTAACACTCATTAATTTGAGAACCATACATTCAAATTTTCACTCAACTCGATGTTACTATACCTTGAGGATGAACGCCTAGGCGTTCAAAACATGTTGGGAATTATATATTTTACATTTATTAGGTTGTGGAGGAAGACTGGATTGTTTTATTTACATTTTTTATTTGTGTTACAAGTCCGTTTTTGTTCGCCAGATAGCAATAGTGTTTGCACAATTGCTTTTAAATTTTGCACAGAATGTTTCCAAAAACATGTTTTGCTAGTAAAGTTAGCAATTAAACTTTATGTCTTTTAGAGCTTTCTCAATTATTGTTCAATAATGTGTGAATATATTATTATACATTTTTAAAATGCACCTATAGCAAGAAAGTATCTATCTAATGGTATAACATTAGTAGGATCTTCAACATTAAAGTGATTTTTAAGCATCTATAATTAGGTATTTTAATTTATTTACCCAAAATTTCCACAACTCGACATATCTGACTCCTGACACTGTCAAAATAATAAAATATAAAAGGTCCCATTACCAGTGAGTTATATAGAGTTAAAGCCGATGGCATGGAAGTGGTAGTCATACAGTGCCCCAAATCTGATGCTCTGCTATTAAAGCCAGAGATATGGTTAAGTTGGGAAAGTTTTAGAGAATTATATGTCTATCTTAAATAATTATCCGGAATTGGCTTAAAATATTTCCTTTTTGAGATATGTCGAAAAAACTTCAGGCATGGTTTGGATTACTTCAGCCGCACCAAACTAACCTCTGGGGAGCGCACTGCACTGGCCAGATGATATGGCCTCCACGGCCAATCCAATGTCTCCTAAAATATTTATTTAGGTACTCGTGGACAAGAAGCGAAAAATGAGCTGGCGGTTCATCATGTTGCAACCATAAGTCCTGTCGTATATTTACGGTCAGATCATGTAACAATTCTGGTAATACATTTCTTAAAACATTAAGATAAATAGTACCTGTTAAACGAGGAGGCAACATGACTGGTCCAATTAATCGTTCTCCAACAATGCCTGCCCACATGTTTACCGAGAACTTATGTTGATACCCCCTTATGTGAACACCATGAGGGTTTCCTCAGCCCACATATGACTATTTCGCGAATTAAAAATGCCTTCTTTTGTAAACACAGCCTCGTCAGTAGAAAGTACATATTTTGGAAATCGAGGTTCTTCTGTACACCGGTCAAGAACCCACTGGCAAAATTCTACGCGGGGCATAAAATCTCTCTTTCTTCATATAGTCGAGAAGCGGCTCTGCCATTAAATCGAACTTTCCCATAAATTAATAGCATGTCGGCGTATTCAGCGAAAGTGTAATCTTCCATGACTTAACCGTGACACTAATTAAATGACAAATTCTTGACAACAGTGAGCTTACCTTATTAATAAAATAAGGTAAATTCTTATTATTAAGCTAAGTAGGTGCAATAAAAATGTATCGAGCGTGGTAGCAGGCATTTTCAGCAACTACTAATTTAAGTTTCTTTTTGTACTACCTAACTTGATTAATTTATCTCTTGATATTTGTACTGAACTACATGGTTCTTTTGACCTAATGTCTTTAATACTGCAATAATTGATTTCTGTATCTCAACTTGTTTTCAGCCAATTTCCGGAGAAACGGTGATATTTAGCGACTTTTACAGAGAGTATACTTTTTATGTAAAAGGCATAGAAAAATCACAACCGTATGTCAAAACGGCAAGAAATTGAAGCCTTAGAGGAGTGGGGTCAAATTTACCCTAATACCCCCTGCTTTGCACGCCCCTGGTTACAGTTAATATTCTTCAATAGGCTCAAGTAGATGATCTTACTTACAGTAACTTATGTCCCAAAATTGGTTACGGTATCTAAAGTAGTTCCGGAGCTACAAAACGAAAACTAGTTTATGCAGGGCATCTTCAAAGGACTAGCTTCCTGGGGAAGCGTTTCCGAATCCGTGTTCATATGAACTATATTTTTCTTTCATATGTTCTATCTACCCTAGAAGCTTGTAACATTATCCCATGAACACCCTGTATATTACATCATTAGAGTTTTATTGATGCCGCTAAAAATGAAGTTTAAGAGTTTGATCCGCCTGAATCTTAGAAGCTCGAACCCGAGATGTCCTAAGGTTTTTAATTGAAACACAATTCGACCAGTCTGTAGGACAATTATTAGGATAATCGCGTATCTATTACATAAGTTTATAAGATTGTGTTTATTGGCTTGGAAGTTTCTCGAGTTATAATAATTGGCGGGGTTGAAATAAATTAAATTTTTTATATTAACACTCATCAAATCCGGAAAAAGTCTTATATACAGGGTGGCCCACTCTCAGCGCAGGCTTCTATTTTTTTTTTTTTTTTTTTTTATGATAAGGCACAGCACTGCAGGATAAATCCTTTATGGCGCTCTAGGAGCGGTGCGTGTGCGCAGGAAACGATTCACGTTGGTCTTGAATCTTTGGAGATTATACTCGTTGGGGAACGCGATCTCAGGGAGGTCGTTCCAGAGTGATGACGTTCTCCAGATAAAAGAATTTTGAAACAGTGTCGTTCGAGGGACACTAAGCTAAACCACGTACTGGTGGGCTGCAGTGGCTCGTCGTGTATTTCTACTATGCACCGCTCTGGGTGGTATCAAGCGGGCAACCTCAGTTGAACACTTGCCATGAAAATATTTGTAAAATAGACTCAAGTCGCCAACCTGCCTTCGATGTTCAAGGCTTTCCAGATTGTTTGTCAGACTATGGTCACCGATCAAGCGAATGGCTCTTCTTTGAATGGAATCTAGCAATCTCAGGGTATGTTTAGGAGCAGAGCCCCAAATATGCGAACAGTACTCCAGTGATGGTCGAATTTGGGCTTTATAGAGCATCAAAAGTTGCTGGGTTGTATAGAGGTTCTTTGTTCGGAAAAGTATTCCAAGCTTCTGCGAGGCTGCCCTAGCAATGGCCGCAACGTGACTATGCCAAGACATATGACTATCCAAATTTACGCCCAATAAATGAATTGATGAAGCCAAAGGAATTGAGTGTCGCGCCATAACTATATCCGGTTCTTCAACATTAACTTTTTTAGAAAAAACTGCCGCCTGGGTCTTTTTAGCGTTAAATTCTACTTGGTTACTGTCACCCCAAGACAGAATTTCTTCCAGGTCTTTGTTAAGATGTGAGACCTCTTGCTGCCTATAGAGATGTGCATGGTGTTCTATTGCGTTGTTCCAAACATGAGTAACATAAGCAAGAAGGTCTCCTGTTGATCTAGACTTACGGAATCCATACTGGCGGTCACTAATAATGTTGAAGCCTTCCAGGTATTTTAGTAATTTTTCGTTGATAGCCTTCTCCATAACTTTTGATATAACCGAGAGCAATGCGACTGGACGATAGTTGTTTGGCAAAGTCTTCTTGCCTTTTTTGGGTATGGGCTGGACTCTCGCAGTTTTCCAGCAAGAAGGAAATATTCCTTTTTTGTAGGATAAGTTAAAAAGCCTACAAAATACCGGTGTCAGTTCGTCAGCGCATGTCTTAATTACAATGACTGGAATATCGTCAGGGCCAGAAGCCTTTTTAGTGTCGAGACTCCGCAAGATTCGTTTAACATGGCGGTGGTGAAAAACAATCTCGGGCATTCTCGATTCTACAGGGGTAATGTTCGGTGGAGTACTTCCCTAGCATCTAAACTACTCAACTTTTTAATATTTTTAAAAAACAGGGTCATAGGGAGACATTGGGCCTACAGTTTAAAATTATTTTGAAATTTACCGTATGTCCCAAAAAAAATATTCATAGCAAAGTTATATTTTTTTAAATGGAACACTCTATATCTTTATACAATACATACAATATTTTTGGATTCTACATAAAATAGTAATTATGTTTTAGTAAGTGCATTATAAATCTAAACTTAATAGTTTCTGAGATATCGAGTTTTGAAAAATGACATTTTTGAACTTTGACAGCTTTTAGCTTTCTAACGGTACGTCTTAGAGCAAAACGGCTTGCATGTCCCTATCTTACCTTTTTATTATCTTCCTAAAAATACAAATTTCCGGTTAAACCGGAAGTACCATATTTCCGGCTTTCGAGTCATATCCGGTTTAACAAAAGTTTACATTTTTAGGGAGATAATAAAAAAGTAAGATAGGGACATTCAAGCCGTCTTGCTCTAAGACGTACCGTTAGAAAGCTAGAAGCTGTCAAAGTTCAAAAATGTCATTTTTGAAAACTCGATATCTCAGATACTATTAAGTTTAGACTTATAATGCACTTACTAAAAAACAATTGCTATTTTATGTAGAATCCAAAAATATTGTAAGATATAGGGTGCTACATTAAAAAAATATAACTTTGCTATGGATCTTTTTTTTTTGGGACAATCGGTATATTTCAAAACAATTTTAAACTGTAGGCTTAATGTCTTTCTATGACCATGATTTTGAAAAATATTAAAAAGTTGAGTAGTTTAGATGCTATGAAACCCTGCGTTGAGAGTGGGCCCCCCAGTATATTCGAGGAGTACCTCCATTTTTAAATTTAGAAAAAAAATTTATTAAGAAATATTGTTTCAAGCCCGAAGATATACAAAATTACAATATTTCGCTTATTTTGGACAAAAAATAGGATCTAATCGTTTTTCCTAAATTACCCTGTATAACAACTACATCGCAACCATACAGTATGCGAATTGTATTTTCTGAAGACTTTGTTAGAGATAACCGTAAATAGTATGTCAGATTAGTTAGTTTTAGCAATATTATGGCCTTTTGAAATAAAAACATAAAAATTTTAAATATTTTTGCTGCACACAGTATTTTATTTTTTGAGGAAACAAAATAATTTAATTTAACTGTCATTTTGTTGTACACTTTAATTGAATACACCTTCCAAATTGTAAAGTACAAAGTTTTTCTTTATTTCGATTTTAATTGTGATCGTCTAAAGAAAAACATTAGAAAATTAAATATTTTTTGTACGGATTTTATTTGCCACGATAATTAATAAGATATTAATAATAAGGATCAATGTAATTTTATATACTTTAAATTTAAATATTCCAAACTCATATATTTCATTTAAAATGTAAAGGAATCTTTCTTTATATCCGAATTTGCAGCCTAAATAATAATATACATAAACAAAAATTAGATCAAAGCAGTAATGGATCAAGTCAAGCATTGAAACTAAATTAATGTCATTTAGTTAGTTCGGTTGTCAAAATGGAACTTGAAAAGTCGTTTTTACCAAAAAAAAAATAGAAATAGTTTTAATTCATGGTGACAATTATAACAATTATCACGAGCCATCAATTATTTTTAACAAGATGGTGCTTCTATTCATAACTAACTAACCTGACATACTATTTACGGTTATCTCTAACAAAGTGTACAGAAAATACAATTTGCGTACTGTATGGTTGCGATGTACTTCTTATACAGAGTAATTCAGAAAAAAGCGATTAAATCCTATTTTTTGTCCAAAATAAGCAAAATATGATATTTCAGTATATCTTTAAAATCAAAACAATATTTCTTAATAAAAATTTTGTCTAAAATGAAAAATAGAGGTACTATATTCTTAGCGGATTTTCAAATTTTTTACTCTCCCTCGTATACCATAAGACTTTTATCGGACTTGGTGGGTGTTATATTGGTTGGAAGGTATGCAGAACTTTTTTGAAATAAAATAAATTTATTAAATTCATAGATAAAAAAATTTCCCATATGCTGCGCACTTTCTGCCGTATCACGTATATAAATTAAGTTAGGAAATTTACTCAATTGCCGACTTATACTGTATCATAGGATAAATTTCAGTAAAATATTTTTGAATATCCATGGTGGCCCAAAAAAGTGTGATAACGATAACAGAAACTGTTATTTTTTTACAACCCCGCATTTTTTTTCTATATTTTGGTTCACATTAGTGCCCTTTATAATTGCCTAAGATTGCATTTGATTTGTTTTGATAGTTTAAGATTAATAAATTTAAAACTAAAAAAAAAGTTTAGTAGTCCTAGAAAACGAATAAACTATTTAAAATCATTTTTTAAACCACGGCATTGTCTGAGATTTATGGCAAGAGGCCTAAAGATACTATGAATTTAATAGTAATAGACTCATTTGGGATTTTTTGTTCATTACATTTTCTGAAAGATTTTGTAAGTTTGCAGGGTAATGGAGTTAACATTGACAGGAGAGAAATCCCTATAACAATTAAAATACTCCAATAAGGCGGCATTTTAAGTACATTTTTTAAATAGGAAGTGTCGTCGACCGATTCCTGGTTGAAACGGTATTTTCAATCTACAGGGCAAGTCAACGACCTGACAAATTGATTACATGCATCTACATACTGAATACATTTTCCAAAAAAACTGTTCTTGCCATAAAATATGGTTGGTATTTAAATAATATTTATTACTAGGAATACCGGATGCACAAAAAAAAAGTAGGTTAGAGCAATATTTTTTAACGGAACACCGTGTATATTATGTTATCTTTTGAATTTACCTTTTCAACTAAAACATTTTTAATTTTAGTATAATAAATCTAAACCTTATATTTTCGGAGAATTTTGCGTTTTAACAAAAAAACTTTTATATTAGAATTTAAATGAAAAAGTTTAAGTTCAAAAATGTTCATTATGTCATGTGAAACAATCTATATATTATAACATGTGTTCTTATTGACCATCGATAAACCTACAAATATTGTTAACTTTAACCTATATTATCTTTCTCTACTAGTTTTTGAAATATTTCAATTTTTCGAATTGTAATTCTTTTTTATACGGTTTTGTAATTTTTTCGTTTACGAGCAAAATAGTCATGGCATATAATGACTAAGAACATACAATTTCGAACTGTCAATATTCAAGTACTTTTCTTGTGAAACTGTGGATTGTGTGGACAATTCTAAAAATTAACTATATCTTATTTACTATTAATAAATTTAGGCAAGTAACAACAGTAACTGATGAAAATTTTGAAAAATATTAATGTTCATTTTGAAAATTACATACTTTCATATTTAGTCAATTAGTAGTCTCTTTTGTAGTTATCGAAAATTCTTCATATTTCTATCAACTTACATGGAGTTAATAAGTGGAAATTTTTTGACATTTCAAATATCGACATGAAAGTTAAAATTAGTATATCTACAAGACATACCCATGGAATTGATTAAAATAATTTGCAGATACAAAAAAACCTTATTTTGGCGCGAATGTTCATGTATTATTTCCTTTAGGTAGAAAAACAAAGTTATTACATTACAAATTTTATTTTATATTATACAGGGTGTTTCAGAAGCACGGTACGTAACTTAAGGAGATAGTTCCTTATGATAATCTAAAAGAAAAAAGTTCATACAAATATGTGTCCGGAGTTGTCCGGTTTTTGATATACAGGAGGGTATTAAAGTTTTTTTTTTTTTTTTTTTTAAATCGTTTTTTTATAATTTCATTAAATATCTTTTCCCTATGTTATTGAAATTTGGTACCGTTATTCATAATGATAAGGGGCTTAATTAGCCCTAACTAGAATAAATTTATTAGGTCCAGTGGCGAGGAGCACCGTAACAAATACTATTGACCAAAAATGTACGCCATTAACTTTTTTTCTAATTTTAATACTTTTTTTTTCGGATTTACCAACTAATAATACAACTTTTTTGATCCCAGAATTGTTTTTGTATCTTGCTTCGTTTTTGAGAGAAAAAATAAAAACCACTTTATTGCTTTGTACAAAAAAAATATATATGTATTTCAAAGTTAATTAACATATTTAAATTCAAAATAAAATTATCTTTTTAAACAATGTTACAAAAACGCAACAGCTAATCAAAGCAAATGTTGAAAGTGACGACCTTCTGATGAAACGCACGATTGCAACCGATTTTTTTAAAAAACTTTAACACCCTGTATATCGAAACGGGGCAACTCCGGGCACAGGTTTATATTAACTTTTTCCCATAGAATATCATAAAAAATACACGTTTAAATTACGTACAGTACTTCCGAAACACCCTGTATAGTAAACACTAACAAATTTTAATAACACATTTTATAAAATTTCCTTACCGAATATTCCTCGAGCTTAAAATATTAACAGGAAATTTTTCCTCGGTAACGAATATTTTGAAAATTATCCCGAGCCGAAGGCCTCGAAAAAATTTCTAGTAATAATTTAAGCACTAGGGATTTTATAATTGAAAATTTTCTTTTTATTTGTGTAAATGCAGAATGTTTTAATTTTAAATTATTTTGAAATATACCTGATATCCCGAAAAAAAAACATCTATATCAAACAAACAAATGTTTGTCCCTTATCCTTTCCATCAGACCCAATCTCTGGACGCGTTTCGCTGTATAACAGCTCATCAGCAGAGCTATAGGGTCTGACGGAAGGGAAGGGACTGTCTGTGACTTTCATCACGATATATAGAAACCAATATTGGAATGAAGCACAACGGCGACATCCTATAGTAATCGAGCGTACCACCGAGCGAGTCGGTGAGGTTCTATAAAGATCCATACACCGGCGCGGAGTCCATAGTAACAGGCATCTAACCTCGGTGGCGCCGAAAACCATTTCTTCGGTTTTGGTTACCGAGACCTTAAGATTACAACAAACAAATGTTTGTCCCTTACCGAGGTTAGATGCCTGTTACTATGGGCTCCGCGCCGGTGTATGGATCTTTATAGAACCTCACCGGCTCGCTCGGTGGTACGCTCGATTACTATAGGATGTCGCCGTTGTGCTTCATTCCAATATTGGTTTCTATATATCGTGATGAAAGTCACAGACAGTCCCTTCCCTTCCGTCAGACCCTATAGCTCTGCTGATGAGCTGTTATACAGCGAAACGCGTCCAGAGATTGGGTCTGATGGAAAGGATAAGGGACAAACATTTGTTTGTTGTAATCGTTAGGTCTCGGTAACCAAAACCGAAGAAATGGTTTTCGGCGCCACCGAGGTTAGATGCCTGTTACTATGGGCTCCGCGCCGGTGTATGGATCTTTATAGAACCTCACCGGCTCGCTCGGTGGTACGCTCGATTACTATAGGATGTCGCCGTTGTGCTTCATTCCAATATTGGTTTCTATATATCGTGATGAAAGTCACAGACAGTCCCTTCCCTTCCGTCAGACCCTATAGCTCTGCTGATGAGCTGTTATACAGCGAAACACGTCCAGAGATTGGGTCTGATGAAAAGGATAAGGGACAAACATTTGTTTGTTGTAATCTTAAGGTCTCGGTAACCAAAACCGAAGAAATGGTTTTCGGCGCCACCGAGGTTAGATGCCTGTTACTATGGGCTCCGCGCCGGTGTATGGATCTTTATAGAACCTCACCGGCTCGCTCGGTGGTACGCTCGATTACTATAGGATGTCGCCGTTGTGCTTCATTCCAATATTGGTTTCTATATATCGTGATGAAAGTCATAGACAGTCCCTTCCCTTCCGTCAGACCCTATAGCTCTGCTGATGAGCTGTTATACAGCGAAACGCGTCCAGAGATTGGGTCTGATGGAAAGGAAAAGGGACAAACATTTGTTTGTTGTAATCTTAAGGTCTCGGTAACCAAAACCGAAGAAATGGTTTTCGGCGCCACCGAGGTTAGATGCCTGTTACTATGGGCTCCGCGCCGGTGTATGGATCTTTATAGAACCTCACCGGCTCGCTCGGTGGTACGCTCGATTACTATAGGATGTCGCCGTTGTGCTTCATTCCAATATTGGTATCTATATCAAAGTTATATTTTTTCTAATGGAACACCCTAAATATTACACAATTTTTGGATTCTACATAAAATTATAATTATTTTTTAATAAGTGCAATAGTAAGTGCATATAAGTCTAAAGTTAATAGTTTCCGAGATAATTTTGAAAAATTACATTTGTGAACCTTGACAGCTTCTAGCTTTCGAGCGGTACGTCTTAGAAAAGAAAATCCGGTTAAACAGGAAGTACTAGATTTTCGGGTTTTGAGTTACATCCGGTTTACCGAAAGTTGATATTTACGGAAAGATAATAAAAAAGTAAGATGTAAGCCGTTTTGCTCTAAGACGTATTAAAAAGCTAGAAGCTGTCTAATTTCAAAAATGTAATTTTTTAAAAGTCTATATCTCGGAAACTGTTAAGTTTAGACTGACAATGCACTTATTTAAAAATAATTGTAAACTTATGTACAATCCAAAAATATTGTCAGATATAGAGTGTTTCAATTAAAAAAATATAACTTTGACATTAATTTTAAATTGTGCCCACAAACATCTTGAATTTGTCAAAAAAAAACGAAATTTTAAAATTTAACCCTTTTTCATTAAATTACCGCGAGGTAGGCTGTGCCACCCTATATAATTTTAAAGAAACTATAGGGTGATCCAATCAGAACTGAACAGGGATCTATTTTTGAGTTTCCGTGTATTTTTAGTAAAAGCCAATATCCAGTTGCAATAAACAACCCAAAACATTATTTCAAATTTTTCAGATCTTTATACATAGGTACCTTCAAAAAACTAATATTTAAAGTACAAAAACTATTGGCGTTTATAGGTGCTTATTCCTACGTTTTTTCGGGTCGGGCTATCGAAACGTAGAATTTTAATCCGAAAAAGGACGTCGCACCTAAAAAAATTTTGCCTGCGGCGCATTTTTAGACATACATACGAAAATGGACCCCCCCCCCCTGTGTCACAATCCTAAATACACAACTGAATATAACCATATTGTTTATGTTTTGCCGTACAATTGAAATTCATATTTAAATGGCGGCTTAGCTTAAACTGTTGCGTAAGGTTGTAGGTTTTTGAATAGAACAACCTGTATATTTTTTAATTTACGAAAGGTTTTCATTTCCTGATTCCAAAAATAAATACGAAAATTGTTTATACTAGCTCTTAACCGGTTTTGAGATAGGTGCGATTAATTTTCAAGAAAATCTTCATTCAATTTTAATTCGTGTAGGATACTTTGGAAATCAAAAGCCCTATATATTGACACATGAAAATAGCATTAGGACGCGTTGGAAAATAAATGCGATAGGTTTCGGTTGTCTAGAATGCATTGAAAAACAAGACCGTCCGAATAATAATGAGTTAAAGTCTTTGATATCTTCTGATTTAAAAATGTGAAAACAAGAAATCTTTAGTACGACCTAGAACAACTAAAATATTACTTTTTAAGTGTACATTCTTGATCAATCATCCAAGAAGGCGGCAGGACGCCATCATAATTAAATGAAAAGCTTCATAAAAAGTTCGATGATACTTGAGAATCGTTTGTACATTGCAAATACCTTCACAACAAGGGCACCAAAATTTCGTTATGCTCAAATTTGTTAATAAAAAGTTAACAGTGGAGGAGCGGGGTAATTGTAAAATGTAAAAAGGAATTACGTCATAATATAATAACACACATAAATATAAATACTATATCTGTATACAAAAGTCACTCAAGAACTAAGGTTCCGACTCAATGAGCATTTTCTGCAGTAATTTAGTTTTTAAACAATTTCTCTGTAGTGTAAGCCGGTGTATTGAATAGTTAACATCCACTGTTCTTGTCGTATGAATGAGCTGTTTCTAAATCAAACAATGCTTAATGCTTAAAAAAAATATAAAAATTCATCAATATAAAAGGCACACACTGTCATTATTTTCATACCTTTAAAAGCTGTTCTACAGATTTTGTTATATTCCAGATTTTTAACAATTCATATGCCCCGCTTTTGAGCCATAAAAATATCATGAACTGAGCCGTGTTTCTCCCAAAAATATTTTCATCTTTTAATAACAATTCAAAGTTAGAGAAATACATAATCCTTACAGCTTCTTCTTCATGTACATCCGAAGAACGCGGATTCCATAACAGACAGAGTTAAGTTTGTTGTCAGATTATTTATATGCCCTGACCAATCAAAGCATTCATTAATGTAAACACCCAGAGATTTTACATTTTTAGAAATATGTATGTCTTGATTATCGACTGTTTAGTTCTAAAAAGTATTATGTTTGTTTTGCCTTTGTTTAAGATTAATTTATATTTATTAACCCAATTTATGACAAGATTAAAGAAATACTTACCTTTAATTACAAGGTCATGTAAATTTGTGCTACCAATAATTAAATTAGTATCGTCTGCCTATTTATCAATATTGTGCTATTTCAACTTCATCATCAAATACCTGTGATCTACCAGTTTTTATCTCCTTTGTAATTATTGTCACAGTTAATATATTATATGAACCATTTCTTTACATTTCCCTGGAGTCCATACATTTCAAGTTTATTTACGGTATGTCCGGCGATGTGGTAGACAAGAGGGCAAACAGACCAAAAATTTCATTTTTCGAGGAAAAGTAATTCTTTAAAAAAATTAAAACCCTAAAATACGATTGTCGATGAAAAAAAAATTGTATACTGGATGTTCAAAAAGTTAAAAATTCAAATTATTTACAAGAGATTTCTAAAATTTTTAGCAAAATGCTATTTAAGAGAATTACTTCAAATCATCACATCTTCTAAGATAATGGTTTTCATTAAGTTTGGATAGCAATAATATTTTTGCTTTAAATCTTTATTTCACTGAAAAGTTTGGTAGGTGTATTTTGTATATTTTGAGGTAGTACCTCAGAAATAAATTATTACAATGTCAAGCAAAACGTCATTCTCAGTAACTTTTAAAGATTTGATTAGTTTACAATGTTAACAACGAAGCAAAGAATACATAGTTATTTATTTCAAATTACTTCGAAATATAAAATAAAGCATTAAACAAACGACCATAAACATAAACCAATACATGAATATAATTTAGATAGACCAAAATCAGATAGCATAACAATGATTATTCAGATTATTCAAACACCGCTCCACCATGAAGAACGCATTTTTTCATTTGGGCTAAAAGCTAGTCATAACTCCTCTTCTAGAAATGTTGTTTCTACAGCTTCTATAATTAATTGTTTTAAAATGTTTTCATCATTTGGCAGTGAATTGGCATAAGTTAACTGTTTTAGGCGTCCTTACAAATACATATCTGCCAATGTAAGGTCGGGGGACATCTTGGGGGCCATAAAACTGGCCCATTTCATCCAATCCATTTTTATTCAAATTCCAAATCAAGCCATTCCTTTACTTCTTTAGCAAAATGGGCCGGACATCAAACTTGCTGGAAGTGCTCAGTTCAATAATGTATCTGTATGAAAAATCTCCATTACCATAACATTGGATTAAATGTATTCTTTGCTCTGTTGTTAACATTATGAACAAGTAAATTCTTTGAAAGTTACTGACAATGACGTTGTACTTGTACGCTATAATAATTTATTTCTGAGGTACCTAATCAAAGGTGATATCTAAAGGTATACAAAATCAAAGGTGCACCTACCAGACTTTCCAGTGAAATGCAAATTTAAAACAAAAATATTATTGCTATCCAAATTTAATAAAAACCAATATCTTACAGGATGTGATGATTTGAAACAATTCTATTAAATAGTATTTGGTTGAAAACTTTAGAATAAGGATACTTTACACTAGTAAAAAATTAGAATTTTTAACTTTTTGGACACCCTGTATACAATTTTTTTTTATCGACAATCGTATTTTTTCAGCAAGCAAAAATTTTTAACCGTTTGTCCCCTTGTCTACCACATTGCCGGATATACTGTATAAGTATTTTTCTATCTAGACAATCATACACCTTAGCTAAATCAAGAAACATCCCTAGTGCATACTCACCCCTCTCAAGGTGTTCTATAATTTATTGAAAAAATTAAAAAGCAGCAGTCTGTGTGAACGAATAAGGCCAAGTTAACATCCATTCAACAAACTAAATTCTATCATAAAACTAATCAATCTTTTGCTCAAGACTATTTTAAATAATTTCGAAAAACTATATATAAAAATATAGTTGGAGAAGAGCCAGAGAAATTAATGAAAAAATAAACAAGCAAATAAAACTATAATACCCCGTATCTCGAAACTTTAGTAGGTTAAAAGTTATATAGGAATTATTCTTACTCTTAAAAATAAGTCAAGGAATCACAACCTACATGTTAAATATATTTGAAAAAACACCTTTCATAATTTTATCTGTAGTTTTTTTTATAAGAAAAATCTATAAACTTACTTCAAAAAATCATCAATTGAAAAAAGGATTGAAGTACGGAGGATGACACCAGATCCTAAAATAATTTCACTGGTCTTACACAAAAATCACCAAACATACTGCACTGGGCTCTTGTATAAACTTAAATAAATATACTTAACTAGTTATAACAGTTAGAGCCCAATTTTCAATGTATTCCACCATTTAATTTTATTAATTAAAATCATACGGTAATGGCAGGCAAAATAAATCCATCGGTTGCAAAGTTTTAAGTATGATTATTGATTATTATAGCTGATGCCTTTAAGGCTAGACGGCACTTATAGTTAATCAGCTATATAATTTTCTATGCTAAGGTATCTCGAGCAATGAGCCCGAGTTGGGTCCAATTGGGTCAGTATATCTTATAATATACGAGTCGGGTTCCAATAAATACCAGTTTGGTACTGCGGAGGTTTTCTCGCGTATTATAAATGTAGTGTTACCACTTTAGATATTGTAACACCCATTTTTTTCACACCTGAAATTTGATTTGATATTATGTATAATTTAAGAAGAACATATTTTTGTAAATTTTGATCTAAATTAATATTAGTACTCGAGGCACCGAAACCTCAATTAGTGTGTGGATGGAAAATATCTTGAATTGTAGACGAGATACAGAAAAAGATGGGATCGATAAAATATACAATTTGTCAACTTAAGTTCGCAGCATATGGGAAACTTTTTTATTATTAGTTCTACGAAGAAAGTTAGTTTTCATATAAAGTTCTGCATGGTCCAAAAGCTAAAATGCAACCATCAGATATCAAAATTTCTCAGTCATATACGAGATCTGTCAGAAAATACGAATCTACCCTAAAGTAAAATACTTTTATTTTTAACAAAATTGAAAACATGCATTTCTAATTAGGTTGCAATGATATTTACATATCTGCCATTAAACGTCAAATATTATTTGCAGACATCCAAGAGAAAATATCCACAACAGTAATAAGAATAGTGGAAAAATTCAAATCATAGGGAGATGTTAAAAATTCATTTCACATTCATAAACAGACGTTAAAAATCGTTTCAAGTGAAAAGATGAAGTTAAATGTGATGACTATCCGCCGTGGAAAATCCTGAATATTCCTTGCGCAAAAGGACGTCTTTACTGCCAGATAAAGCAGGTAAAGATACAGCTTCAAAATTTGCAAACGCAGGACGGCGCAACACGTCATAGTATGTTGGAAGTAAGGTAATATCTCGAAAATACGTTTGTTGGAAAATTAGTTTATAGATATTCCGAGATTTTTTGACCAGCTAGGTCGCCTGATTTAACCCTGTTAAATTTTTCTATGGGGTTACGTGAAACAAAAGGTATACCAAAAAGGGTCACTTATAAACGTCGAGCATTTGGAAATAATTATTACGGAAACAATTCAGGGTGTAACTAGAAATATAATATGTACCGGGTGTCCCACTAAGAATGGCTGTCGGCCGTATCTCGGAAAGTGATAGTCGCATGGCTTGCGCAAAAGAAATATATTAGGTAAAGTGGTCATGAGAAATTGCTGGAAATTGTTTTCAAGTATCTCAGACTGGCGCTAGAGGGCGCAACAGTAACGGTAAATATAAATCACGAAGTTTCCTCAAAAGTCGCCTAATTAAGGTATCCCGAAAATAACACTTTTGCATATTTAGAAGATTTATTAATAAAATTCACCTATAGAACGTGTTCGTCATTTTCAAATAAAGTGGTGGGGAAGGTTGAACATTATTTGTAATAAATGCTGATAACTCCGGTCTGGCTTAACATAATTTAGTAAACTTAGTTTTGTTAAAAAGGGCTTTTCTCGCTCTATTTATATTCCTATGAACTACGGTAATATGTGTTTTACACTAGGCGCTGTCTTACAACTTCACAAACATTTAGTTTTCTCCATAATTGTAAATATAATAGTATATTCAATGTTACCTGATTACAAGGATGATTAAAAGTCTAAGAAGTCAGCGAAAACCGCAAGTTAATATCTATTTTTGAATCCGGGGATATCAACAACAATAATCATAATTACGGAACATTATGATGTTATTTTCAAGTTGTCATTGTAAAGGTTTTTTTAAGAGTCAAATAGGCCTTGGAAAAACAAAATATCAAGGTACGTATGTTTCAATCAAATATATCGTTACGACAATAATTCTCAGTGGCGCTCTAAATGTTCAAATTGTCGCACATCGTTCTGTATACACGACTCCAATCTCTCCCTGGTTGATAATACTGCAGTTTCCACCTCTGCCATAGGGATACGGCGGCTGCTGTCCAATATCCTTTCTATCATGTTTTCCCTTGTGGTGGGTTTAGTAATGAAAACAAGATACTTCAATCTCCCCCATAGATAAAAATCAAGACATGTTAAGTCAGGTGATATAAAATATAAATTTGACGTAATAATGAAAGGTGACACGCGTGCACAGTTTCAATTCATATTTTGTTTTTCCAAGGCCTATTTGACTCTTAAAAAAACTTTTACAATGGCAACTTGAAAATCAAATCATAATGTTCCGTAATTATGATTATTGTTGTTGATATCTCCGGATTGAAAATAGATATTAACTTGCGGTTTTCGCTGACTTCTTAGACTTTTAATCGTCCTTGTAATCAGGTAAAATTGAATATACTATTATATTTACAATTATGGAAAAACGCGCAATGTTGGTGAAGTTGTAAGACAGCGCCCCCTAGCGCCTAGTGTAAAACACGTATTGCCGTAGTTTATAAGGTGATATATAGAGTGAGAAAAGCCCTTTATAACAAATCTAAGTTTACTAAATTATGTTAAGCCAGACCGGAGTTATCAGCATTTATTACAAATAATGTTCAACCTTCCCCCACCACTTTTTTTGAAAAGTGACGAACACGTTCTATAGGTGAATTTTATTAATAAATCTTCGAAATATAAAAAAATGTAATTTTCGGGATACCTTAACTAGGCTACATTTGAGGAAACTTGGTGATTCATATTTACCGTTACTGTTGCGCCCTCTAGCGCCAGTCTGAGAAACTTGAAAATAATTTCCAGCAATTACTCATGTCCACTTTACCAAACATATTTTTTTTCTGCCAGCCATAAGGCTAACACTTTCTGAGATACGGCCGACAGCCATTCTTAGTGGGACACCCGGTATATATAAAGAGGATTTTCTCGTAGAACGGAAACCTGTATTGGAGGAGAAGGTGGGTAAGATTTTTGGACCCTGACTAACCATGTTAAATGAAGAAATTCCGGAAAATAATATGAAATTTTTAATAATACAGGAATGTTTATCTCAAGTTGGAAGATATTTCAAAAGGAAACTCTCATATTCAAGAATTTCAACACGACCACAAATTTTATATTATTTTTTAGTTTGACAGGTGAAATCCCAGGCTACTTGAGTTTTAAAATATTTTAAGGGCTAATATAAAAATCTAAACAAATGAAATATGTAATATTTTAGTGTTAGTAGTAGAAAAAAGTCTATACAGGGTGTCCGGGAAAATATGGGAAATCTCTCGGATTCAGATAGAACATGAAAGAATAAGATGGCAAGTTCCTATAAGATTTTTTCATATAGGCCCTCCCTAAGGAACCATGTGCCCCGGAAGGACGCCTCTGGAAAGGTTTTTCTTGAATAACGTTCAAAGTACTTAATATAATTTATTAAAAAATTGCCATAGACACTAGAAAGGGCCTCCTAAAATAGTGTCCTTGAAACATATTTAGCTTTTTAGTTTACCAGGGGCGTACTAAGCTTTACAACTTAATACTTAAAATTTTAACACCCTGTATGATAAAGACTTAAACAAATAAATCGGGGTAGCTTGCACCTTAGACTAAAAAAGGGACTCTTGTTTATTGTCGATAAAATTAACCGATTTCGAGAAAATAAATATAGTAATAGAATAAACGAATTCATGGTTTATTTTTAATAAAAACTACCATGATTTCTATTTTGTGTCTCGACAACACAGTGTGATACGAAAGTCATGCAAGCAACAGAAAAATTTCATTTTAAGTTGTTCAATCCGAAAAAATACAAAAAAAAGCGCAGTGATGTAATAGGAGGCACCTTAACGAAACTATTGAAAAACTTCATAAGAGGGTTCAACATGGGCTCCGTGAAGTCTGATATATTCGCGGGCACGATAAATTGAGGGAGTGCTGTACCCATCACAATAACCCAGCTTTGGTCCTTATCACAGCACAATCTTTAGGAATCAGTTCATGTACTTTTTGCAAATAATATAGATATAACAGCTGATCTTGAAGAACTTCATGTACTATTGTTTTCGATGTATTAAACTGTGCTGATAATTTTCGAGTGCTCGTTGATGGCGTGTCATCTACAGCATTTAAAATATTTTCCTCTAATTACGGCGTACGTATGGTTCCCCTCAGAACAGCATCAGAATTTTTTTTTACAATATTTCCTAAAATTATGAAGAAAGTCAATAATGTGTATTACCTTATTAACTGGAATCGCTCACCATTCTCCCTTAGACGTTGGTCAACTCGTTGAAATGTCTTCTGGTTTGGCATAGTACGATTAGGATATCTTTCGTGATATGACCTTCTGGCTTTTAAAGCATTGCAAGACGCAAGATCATATATTAGATGCATATATGCATACATACTCAATAAACGTGTGTTCCACAGTTCGAATTAATTCACAATTAAATTCACCACGAAACCCAAAACATAGTAAATTAATATCGAAGTAAAGGATCAATGAGTCAGCGATGTGAAAGATGACAAGTTCTAAAATGCAGGATATTTCAATTATTTCGTGCCATAGTAACATTTGCAATAACAATACGTTCTTTTGGTACCGATAAATAAATAAAACGCACATTTTTTGCAAACAAAGGTCTTCTACAACTATTCGTTTATTATTATTTTTCTCGAAAACGGTTCATTTTATGGACAATAAACAAGAGTACCTCTTTTTTTAGTCTAAAGCGCATGCTACCTAGATTTATTTTTCTAAGTCTTACATTATACAGGCTGTTAAAAATTTAAACATTAAGTTGCAAAGCTTAGTCCGCCTCTAAAAAACTAAAAAGCTGAATATGTTTCAAGGGCGCTATTTTAAAAGGTCCTTACTAGTGTCCATCACATTAAATTTTTAATACATTATATTAAGTACTTTGAAGATTATTCAAGAAAAACCGATTTCCAGCGGCGTCCTTCAGGGGCACATATCTCCGTAGGGACGGCCTGTAAAAAAAAATTGTATAGGAACTTGTCATATTATTCTTTCATGTTCTATCTGAATCCTATAGATTTCTCACATTTTCCCGGACACCCTGTATATACTCTTTTAAGAAAGCTGTTACACATTATATCCTTCGGCGCTTCGCGCTCCATGATATAAAAGCGCTCTCTATATAATATCTCACTTCTCAACCTCGTTATACATAGGAGTATAATGTACTATTGTTATGTATCAATTATTTTAATGCATCATCAAAATACTGCAATACAGCAATAATGCTAATATCAATATTTAGAAAATGTCGCCAAAAGAAGTGAACTATTGGGTAACAGGGGATATAACTTTTTTTTGCGTTGACTTGCAGACTTTTTTATATCAAATTAGAAGTATTTGACATTTTTACGAAAAAAACTACTCAGATTCGATTAAATGCGCCGTTTTCAAAATAAAATAATGTAAAAATTACCTTGCATCCAAAAAATACGACAGCATATAAGGTTCTCGATATTTTCCCTAATATAATTTTATTGAATTGTTTGGTCCATCAAAGGAATTAATACTATACATAAATGGTACTGTGCATATAAAAGAAAAGCAAACAACAAAAAATTATTTTTTAAATTTAATTAATGCAATTTCGAAACGAGATAACTAATTTTATTAGACATAGAGTAATAAAGGTTTAAACACAAAACTATATAAAATAAAATGTTTGCTATGCGGTCAATACGGGCACCTTGTGCAGCTGCACATTTTCGTAATTTTGTGAGGTCAGTTTATTAAACTTTAAAAATCATTCCAGGGTATTTCTAATTATAGCGGAATGGAACATAATTCTATCTAACAATTATTCTCTTATCTCTCTTGTTATTTGACACAAAAAAATTTTTTTTTTCAACAATCAAATATTGATATTTCTTAATTTTCATATAAAAAGTTGAAAAACCTTTATAAATAAGAAGCGTTTTCTCCTCCAATAATGTTATAACTCAATTTATCTTTCATCCATAATGTTACCTCATTAATTAAAATTTCACATTTATAATTAAAACTTTACTTATATTTGAACCGTAATTGTAATACAATTAATATGTTAATATGACTAGTTAGTACACTAGGTCTTCAATCTTACATTCCTCTTTCTGTTAAGTTGTACTAATTAATTTGAGACAACTTACATTAACAGTTTCACTCAATTCGATGTTAGGTAAGTCCCACTAAAACTTTTACTTTAGATTTACTGGTAGTTCCTAACTTTGTACTATCCTTTTCAATATCCTTTGAGGATGAACATGTAGGGAATTATTTATTTTGTTATTACAATAATTGTTTTTAATTAAATTCTGGTGGAAGGCTGCATTGTTTTATTTAGACAATTGTTCTCCTCTTGTCACAAGGGTCGAGTTAATGAGGGTTTGAGATAACCCCACAAAAAAATATATACGCTTTAGGTCTGGGGAGCGAGATGGCCAAAAAAGCGGACCACCCCGACCTATCCACTGATTGGGAAATTGATTGTCTTAGTAGTCTCTTACTATGTTCATAAATGTACATATCGGTTAGAACTTATTTTGAGTAATTGAGGAGTGATCATACGAAACGCAATAAATCCATTCTTGACATTCTTCTAGTTTGATATGGTGTATTTATAAAAGCCATCAGATAACTCCATTGGTGACATCAGAATCGTTTAAATCGCAATAAATCCCAATGAAATTAAACCCTAAAAGTAAGCAATTCAATCAGATAGGAATAAATCCAAAGTATCTTGAAATTTCTTCAGAATTCATTCAAAGTGTAGTAAATCGCAAAGCCGATAATGCAGTTAAAATTATTTAAAAATTGTCTGCGTTTATACAAGGTTTGTTATATTTTGTTATTATGCTTTAGGATTTTTTAGTTGTTTGCTTAGTGCTGTGTTTTGACGTGCAGACAGACGTGCAGAAAGTTAAGTAATAACAAAAATGAACGAAAAAAGGCCGTAGAATTAAGAGACCGAAAATCGTCAAAAAAAATAGCAGGTTAGTTTAGATTATTTTTGTTTGGAAATATTATAATGTTGGTTGGTTATTATTGTTGCTGCAGATGCTTTTATGATGCAGAAACAAACCGTGCTTTATCTTTTATTATAAAGGTATTTAGTGATTTGTAAATTTGTGCAGAATGTTTTAAATAGCGGATAAATTTAAAAGCATTCTAAGTTACCTTTTTTTTCAGATATAAAGATGTCGACCCGAATTTGGAACATTTTCCGTGCCCTTTATTAAAACCAAAAAAGAGTATAAGGATTTATATGCAAAGTTTGGAGTGGTTAAAGAACTTGGTGTGGACTGAAATTTGTTTAATGTAAACACATTGAAGAAGAGCTTAAAAAAAATGCTGGCATTTCCGATTTAGGAAGAATTTACATACAAAAAAATAATATTAAAAAAACAATAAAGGTGGCATGCTACCAAAATTTTAGATTTGAATCCCTTACTGAAATCCCAAAGTCTAAAATAAAACGAGGAAAATCTGAAAATAACCTCCAGCTAGAAGCAATACCCCTTAAGAATTCGATCTCAGAAAAAAAGAAGCCATCTCTTAAGCATTTGCTGCAGGAACAAATTGGGGCAGATTGGATGGAGGATCCAAGTCTATCCTGGCATAAAAATACTTTATCTTTTAAAAATTCAATCGTAAACTAGGAAAAAGAAGAAGAAGAAAAAGAAGAGGAGCAGGAATGCGACTGCTTTGAACTTGATCATGGAGCTCACAATGTCATATGATTTTTTATTATTTTTTTATTTATGTATCTTATAAATAGTTCTTAGTATTGGTAGTAAATATTTGTTCTATGTTGTAATAAAAAATATTAATGTTTGTATAAATGTTATTCCTACTAAATGTAATAATTCCTGCTGGTAATCAAATAAACCGTAATAAAACCATTTGAGTCAATCAAAACGGAATAAATCCAATATTTTTTTACATATAACTCGTCATACATAAACAAAATAAATATAAAATTATCAGTTTATAAACGTCCCTTCTGACCTTTATGAAATGACACAAAGCCGTTTTCTAAAATATATCAGACATTTCTAATAAATCACTTTCGCGATTCACTCAAAACTGTTTTAAGTGGATGTATTCATCACTCCTTAATTAAATCAATATTTGATACATCAAATGCATAAATTAACACCTTACGAGAAAAATAGGAATGTGTTTTTATTGCTCCTAAATACAATAAGAGATAGACAAAACAATGCCAAAAAAGTTTGCGTTTGGAAGCGACAAAATATAAACAAGCGAAAGAATTTTGAAATAACATATCACTTAACCAAAACTGTTCCATTCAATATTTTAAAATAAGTTGTTGTGACCGTTTATTTCAATTGTAAATTTACTACATTTCCGCTTTTTGAGCGTTTCGTAAAAATATGCGGTTAGGTACCTACCCAATTGTTTGATAAAAAAAAATAAAAAAAGATGACATTTGTTTAAAATTATATAAGAAATTCAAAAATTACCAAATAAGTTGGGGTTGCCATTTAAAGCGTCTAAATTAAAATACGTAGATTCCAAAAAAAGCGAAATATATAATATATTTAAATGTGGTAATTTCAAAATGGCATTAGTTTAATAAGAATAACTAAAAAGTGCAATGCGACTTCTCGAACATGGCAATATCTTATAGTATTATAGTAGGGAATCATTTTGGCATCCGCTTATATAATATCTAACATGACAAGGGCTTCGCTAACTTGATGCCTAACAGCCAAATGTAATGTGGGGTATTTAAAGTTCACAAATAATATGAATGTTGAGATTTACAGTGACTAATTTTCAGCATGCGATCGAAATAAGGGATGCCAAAGATATATTCTGCACAAAATTAATAAAAAAATCATTAATTCCGATATTTTTAAGGTTATGATAAAGTAATGGCCAATTTAATGATCAGATTTGTAATTAATGCATCAAAAAACTATGCGATATTCAGTGTCTAGTCTCTAGGGCATCACATTTTTCTTGCGGGGCTATGTTAAGAAAGAAGTCGGTTTTAATAAGTTGAGATTTGTTTATTTGCAAGCTGTAGCTTATTAATTGAGTTATTTCTGGGTATTAACAAAGAAGCTACTAGATGATTCTATCTGCTCTTTTTGACCAAACTATTACAATGTGAGTAAACTCTCGTATCAGTAAATTATATGTACAAGAGTTTGCTCACATTATATAAAGTACGAATATTCGTAGGAAACAAAGTAAAATAAATCGTTGGAAGTAAATAATACAGTATAAAATCCAAACTTCTAAGTCGTAATTAATTACGACAAATCCAGAAATATCCTTTTTTCCTTTTCTGCCGAATTTCCTTTAATCCATAAGAAAAGTTATTGTCCTTAAAAAATAAATCAGAGTGGAATTGGCTTTGGCAAGAAAAGAAAAGAAAAATAACATTTAGCCTTTGGAGATAAGCTCTCTCGCCATGTATTTGCTTTTGCACTTCAAAGTTGATAAAATATCACCCTAGAGATTTTTTGTTAAAATAACATTTACTAATCTTTTTTGGGTGTACCTTTTCCGTTTCTCGCACGGGGTTTCTGAATAACTAACGAACAAAAAATTTTGGGATTTTACTTCATAGTTATATATACTTGTTTTTAGTTCTATATTAACCGCCCTGGCTTTGAACTGACAATACAGCCGAGAACACATTGTTCTGACGTGACCTGATATGTTGTGTTGTGTTGTGGTGTGATGCTACACGGATCATACAGCTTATTTATCGTGTATTTAAATGAGCGGCGTGCACGTTTATCTAATGTTACGCGGCCTGACTTGTTCGGATGTGTTGTGTCGTGATAAAATCCCGGCCAGCCACAGATTATCATGAAAGGTCGACACAAGATTCAGAACGTTTTTACCAGAAAATACGAGCATTTCGCTGAGAGAGAGATGTAAATGTAATATTGCGAGAGTTTGATAATATTAAAAAGTGGTTTGATTATAATCTCCTAACTGTAAATTTTGAAAAGACCAAATGCATGCTTTTCTCTTGTCATGAACAGGCCACAAAAGGTGTCCAGGGTATAACGGTGAACACTTGTTTGATACAGGCTACGAGGTCCATTAAATATTTAGGTGTAGTAATAGATAGTAATCTTCGTTGGAATTTACATGTTAAATATATTGTTCAGAAGGCGAGGGGCATCTTGCCAAGGTTTGGATATTTGAAGAAATTCTTGTCTGTGGGTCAGTTGAAAATTTTGTACTTTGCGTTGGTTCAGAGTCATTTTATCTAGGGTATTATAGGTTGGGGCGGTGTGCTGAATGCACACATTAAAAGTTTAGAGATTATGCAAGAGTGGTTTCTGAAAATAATCTTTGGCAAGAACAGGCTCTTTCCAACTGATTCCTTGTACCGTTTAAGTTGTGTGATGGATATGAGACAGCTTTTCTGTTATAGAATGATTTTGAGATCTTTTAAAAAACCACATGAATGTCTAAGCTTCATTGCAGTAAATTATACCTTAAGATCAGTAAATAGAGCTGCAACTCCAAAGTGTCAGAAGGCATATGGACAGAGAAGCTTCTTATACCTGACCCCGAGACTGTTTAACATTGTCCCACTGGAAATAATATATTGTGACAGTTTTGTTAGATTTAAGAAAGTAATATCAGAATGGCTTTTAAAAGTGATCTCTCGCGAAGATATTGACAATTTTGTGAATCAAAAGCAAAGCAGATATTAGTGAACGCGAGAATGGACGGGAAAAAAAACCTGCCATACAAATAGGTACACTTTGTGCATATTTCGGCAGCTGTCAAGGACGTTTAGGTATATTTGCTGTATATTATACTTGTTTGTATCATGATTTTTGCTAAATAAACGTCTAAATTAATTGCCTTTGTTGGGTAATGTAGAACAAATAACAGCCGCAGCACATGTTTCATTGTTTCTTCAAATTTATCTGACGAGATTGAGGTCATAGTGTATAACGAACGCAAACAATAGACTAATTTTGAAACCCACCTATTATCGTCATAATGTATTAGATCAATATGTTTACGTCTCGTCACAATATATCGCATCATAACACATCAAAACCTAACACGTCAGAATAATGTGTCCCAGGCTTAAATAACACACAGCAGAATATTTTTTAGTTACAAAATATTCAATATAATTCCTAAAACAGTTTTCTTAAACAATTCAGTTAATCGTCAATATTGTCTTTACAACAGTTTGAACAATTTCCGTTGGATAATACTACATTATAGGTAGGTACCCAAAAGGTCTGGCAGACATCACCAGCAATTTTATTGAATTTTAGACTTTTATCATGTTTACTCATTTTTACCTTAACAAAAATTCTTTCGAGGGGCTTATGGACCTCCATTAATGGGAACTTTTTTTATTACTTTTTGTCAAGGAGTCACCTGTCTCAATTTTCTGGTATAATATTGAAACACCCTGCATATAGTTGATGTATTTAACATAAAATGAAATTTTTTCCATTGCTGAGGTATTTTAGATGGAAAGCATATTAATATCCAAGACCCTGCTAAAAGCAGTTCCTTATATAAAAAAAAACTTTTAGTATTGTACTTTTGGTACCATGTGATAGTCGATATCGGTTTACTACTGTGGATATAGGAGCCTATGGTTCGCAAAGTGATGGGGGAATTTATCGACATAGTATTTTTAGATAAAGATTGGAGGAATCAAATTTTAATATACCGAAGGAACAATTTCTGCCCAATACAAATATAATTTTCCTTTGTGGCTGACGAAGCATTGTCATTAAAAAACTACATGCTGAGGCCAAATTATCACAGTCGCAAATTATTTTTAATTACCCTTTGTCTCGGGTCAGACAGACAATTGAAAATACCTTTAGCATTCTGGCAGTGACATGGAGAGTATTTAGGATCACTATAACTGAAGGGGCCATCCTTAATAAAATACCCTGTATGTTTTATTTACATTATTTAATAATCTTTCTTATCCTGCAGTTTGACGATCCAATATACAAACTTTGTATTTTATGATCTTAATATAACTATATAATATTCTATTCTACTATTCTGTTAGAATTTCCAGAAGAACACTTTATAAGCTTAATGTCATTTGGTTTATAGCAGATTAGGATATTGTTACCATTTACTTGATGGACAGTTTTGAAAGTTTATAAAAATTAGTTTAAAAGGTCTATTGGACCGCTCTCAGAAAAAGTTAAAATATACAGGCTGCTCCATTTAAAAACAAAAAGTTTGTAAAAGTTCTGGCAAACTTGCAAGTTGGGCAATATCACCTCGACCACCATTAAATGCGCAATGGTCTGTTACATACACCATCCATATTGTGTTATTATTAATTTACTAGTTCGGAAGTTATAGAACCTAGTCTATTTTAGGCTACTACTTTTAAATAAATGCTTATAATCGAACCAAATATTATTTATAGTATTCACATCTTTATATTTGGTAAAAAGTTTGGAAGAAAAGCACTTAAACAGAGTTTCTATTCGTTTTTTGTGTGACTAATTCATGAGACTACTAACAAGAATCCTAATATCATATTTTATTAATTCCTTCCATTATCTTGACTTTAACAATTCTCTGCGACTATAGAATTATTTCACATATTAATTGAAAACAAATGGGTGTTTAAAATAACTTAGAAGTGCTATAACGCGTGCACGTTCACCAATGTAAGTAATGGAACATTTTAAATTATGTTTTAACGTATCCATTAATAATCTTACTAAATGTTCGTCATAACTGGATGTAATTTTAAATTTTTGTGAAAATGAAATCTTGTAGCCCATTATTTAGAAACAAAATAGAAGAAAACAAAAATTGCTTTGAGTAGAAGAATTGTTTTCAAATTAAAAGAAGAAAAAAAGTAATATTCCATTTTGTTTCCTTGTTGCCTTATTTAAGATTTTTTGCGAAAGGAACAAACGAAAATATTTTTGAATTTTTTTTAACGCAAGACCGTTTATACGTAGCGGTGCAACTCTAGTAACAATTTAAATGTTCCGAGAGATCAGAATAAGAGTGGCAAACGGATACTTAAAGATGATGAGAAAAAATAGATTTTCATGCTTTATGGGCTGTTACACCAACTTCGTGTTAACAAACGTTTAATAAAACTACGTTTTATATACAGGATGATTTAGTAAGGGTGACGAGCGGATATATCTTAAAAAGTATTCGTCATGAATTTTCAAAAAAAAAAATTTTAATACGTAAATCGGCAAGGAGAAAATGCTGGAAATTGATTTAAAAGTTGTACTATTGCTGCTAGAGGGCGTAACTCTATAATTTCAAAATTTGCCCCATTACGGTACCGTCTTGATAATGTGAATGGAAAGTGTTTCCATTTTTGCGGCAGTTTGTTCCATCGTTTTTTTTTTTGTATCTCTGATAATAAGGGTGAGGAAAGCTGGTGTACGCCTTAACTTTAAAAATACTGTATCTTTTACACCTTGTATCCGATTTTAATAAACTTGGGCTCGTATTTTGTTTTCCAGGGTGAGCTCTCTATAAAAGCTTTAGCTTTACTCGATTTTCTTAACAAACTAAATGGTATAGTGTACTTTTTGTGAAACAATCTTAAAGAGTACCAAAATAACTACCTTCTGGCGAGAACACCATCTTAATATCTATATTGGTTTTTAAGTTAATCATAATTAACCTCATAACAACAAAAAAATTATTCCTATCGAGTTTTATCAAAGTTCGGCTGTTTTTTTTTTAATCAAACGTTAAAATCCTACCAAAATAGGATAGCTTCTTTCGCTATTATTTATTCACTATAATTTTTTTTTCTTAAATTAAAGTAATTATGTCATTTTTTTTACTATTTGAGCGATTCTTTTAAAAGTTTCAACAATATTCTAAATGTTGCATTTATTCCCAAGACGGCCATGGTTAAATTTCCAAAATAAAACAAAATAATAAATAAATACTTTATGCAACTGAAAACAATTTATTTTTTCGGCAACCGTCCCGGACGCTTTTTCTTTGAGAAAGTAGCATTTCTCCGGCATAGTCCGGGAAGTACGTACTTCATCGTACACATCGGTGTTGTCATTGTGAATATGAAAATCTTGGTAGGTATGATTTTGATAAATGCAGTTGAACATTACCATAGTAACGAAATAACGACTGACAGCTATCTGAAATGAAATTAGTTGACATTTTAATTTTCGAAAGTTTGCATGGTTTTTGGTCGCAATTGTCGCAATAAACTATGGAAAACAACAGTGATAGTGAGTTTGAAAATGTGCCTTACGAAATTTCCAATGCAGCAGCTGCTGCTACAGTACAATTATTGCCTGAAAAATCAAAGTCCAGGTACGAAAACGTTTATGATTTGTTCACGAGATGGATGGATATGAAGAAATGCAAAACTATTACAGAGGATATAATTTTAGCTTACTTGGCGCAAAAATCTGAAACTGTCAAATCCTCTACCCTGTGGAGCATGTACTCTATGTTGAAGAGTACCATTTTAGTGAAGAAAAATGTAAACATAGCCACTTTCCCAAAGGTAATCGCATTTCTTAAAAGGAAGAATGTTGGTTATAAAGCAAAGAAATCAGAAGTCTTCAGCAGCGAGCAAATCAACAAATTCATTAGAGAAGCAGATAATGAAACATATCTAATGCTAAAGGTTTTTTTAACAAAATATTACGATTGTAGGATATAAAAGTATCAACTTAATTTGCTTCATTTTCAGGTAGCAACAATTATTGGGTTAGCCGGTGCGTGTAGACGGGAAGAACTAACAAAAATGTCAATTGATCTAATAAACGACAAAGAAGACATGTTGCTTGTGAAAATACCAGATTCTAAAACACATATACAAATTTATCTGACGAGATTGAGGTCATAGTGTATAACGAACGCAAACAATAGACTAATTTTGAAACCCACCTATTATCGTCATAATGTATTAGATCAATATGTTTACGTCTCGTCACAATATATCGCATCATAACACATCACAACCTAACACGTCAGAATAATGTGTCCCAGGCTTAAATAACACACAGCAGAATATTTTTTAGTTACAAAATATTCAATATAATTCCTAAAACAGTTTTCTTAAACAATTCAGTTAATCGTCAATATTGTCTTTACAACAGTTTGAACAATTTCCGTTGGATAATACTACATTATAGGTAGGTACCCAAAAGGTCTGGCAGACATCACCAGCAATTTTATTGAATTTTAGACTTTTATCACGTTTACTCATTTTTACCTTAACAAAAATTCTTTCGAGGGGCTTATGGACCTCCATTAATGGGAACTTTTTTATTACTTTTTGTCAAAGAGTCACCTGTCTCAATTTTCTGGTATAATATTGAAACACCCTGTATATAGTTGATGTATTTAACATAAAATGAAATTTTTTTCCATTTCTGAGGTATTTTAGATGGAAAGCATATTAATATCCAAGACCCTGCTAAAAGCAGTTCCTTATATAAAAAAAAACTTTTAGTATTGTACTTTTGGTACCATGTGATAGTCGATATCGGTTTACTACTGTGGATATAGGAGCCTATGGTTCGCAAAGTGATGGGGGAATTTATCGACATAGTATTTTTAGATAAAGATTGGAGGAATCAAATTTTAATATACCGAAGGAACAATTTCTGCCCAATACAAATATAATTTTCCTTTGTGGCTGACGAAGCATTGTCATTGAAAAACTACATGCTGAGGCCAAATGGAGGAAGAAACTTATCACAGTCGCAAATTATTTTTAATTACCCTTTGTCTCGGGTCAGACAGACAATTGAAAATACCTTTAGCATTCTGGCAGTCACATGGAGAGTATTTAGGATCACTATAAATGAAGGGGCCATCCTTAATAAAATACCCTGTATGTTTTATTTACATTATTTAATAATCTTTCTTTTCCTGCAGTTTGACGATCCAATATACAAACTTTGTATTTTATGATCGTAATAAACTCCTGGACAAAATTAACGCAACATCATAAGTTTTACACTTATTTGACGCCATTTTTTTTTCTGAACCTATAATCCGATTTGAATGATTTTTTTTTTGAATTGTAGGTTGGTTCCTTAGCAATGTCATAGTTTTCGCTATTTGTGATAAAAAGTGGGTTTTCATATTATACCGGGTGTAATAAAAATGTTATGTTTTTTTCCGAAAATTTAAAACACCCTGTGGAGAATACTAGCAACAGTAACACATAGCAGTTACAATTACACTGTAGGTCCATCTTTTCCTAATTTTCTCTTTTTTGGTTTATTCAATTTTCTCTGTTATTAGAGGAGATATACCGTTTTATAGCTCAACATGTTTTTAAAACCTTTATTATTCCATACGTTCATTGTTAACTGTTTTGCAAGCAGGCCGTGGACCTCCTGTGACGTTTCAAAGAATATGTCAACAAAATGTTGTGTTTTAAAGTTACAAAGGTGAAATAAAGTTTGCCCCACTGACAAAAATCTGTTCGAAAACTGCTTATTTATCATTTGTTTAGTGTACCCAGTTGCGATTGCCTGCATACGAGTATTTCAAATTGAAAAATGAATCGACCAAAAAATTTGTCGGTAGAAGCAGTAAGAGCATTAACTTTGGTGGATGAGGGCTATTCAATGTGTCATGTTGCTAATGTGATCGGAAGACATCGTTCCACTATAAGTCGTCTGGTTGAACGATTTAACGAGACAGGATCTTACTCTCGAAGGCCAGGGCAAGGGCGAAAACGATGTACCGATCCAAGAGATGAACGTTTTCTTAGGCAAACTGCTCTAAGAAGTAGAAGGGTCACTAGTACTGTGTTAAAAAGTGAACTTAGGACGGCTCGTCATCATGTAATATCGTCTCGAACAGTCAGAAAACGTTTAAATGAAGCTGGTCTAAGCAATAGAAGACCGGCAAAGAAACCATTACTCACCAGACAGCACAGAGTTAACAGATTGCGTTTTGCCAGGAACCATCAACATTGGACTGTTAATGATTGGAAGAAGGTTTTATTTTCTGATGAAACAAGAGTTAGTCTCAGTTCTCCTGATGGGCGCGAACGTGTTTGGCGAAGGGCTGGAGAGAGATTTGCAAGTTGCAATATCTCTCCAAAAATCCCGTTTGGTGGAGGCTCTGTTATGTTTTGGGGGGGAATTTGTTTCAACGGGCGCACAGAACTAGTCCCTATACGTGTAAGATCAATGGATGCAAATTTTTATTTAGAAAACATTGTAATTGAACATGTAATGCCTTTTGTTCCTTTTTTGGAACCGAATAGTGTATTTATGCAGGATAATGCTCGTCCCCACGTGGCTAGGCAAGTCATAGACTACTTAAACCGTGTAGCTATTCCGTTAATGGAATGGCCACCTCTTAGTCCCGATTTAAATCCCATAGAGCATCTATGGGATGCTCTTAAGAGAAATGTTCGAAGCCGTAATCCCGCACCGGTTAACCACAATCAATTGGTGGATGCAGTAATTGAAGAATGGGAGGATATGCACCAGGATACAATTAAAAATTTAATTTCCAGTATGCCGAGGCGTATGAATGCTGTGATTCGAAGTAGAGGTGGACATACACGATATTAATGTCACATTTAAATGACCAATTTTATGTTTTCGATGATTTTTTTTTTTCGTGTTTTCGTTTCCAAAAAAAAAGTTTGTATTTCATACATGTAATTTCAATTACAATTTTACAGTTTACAATTCAATTAATTTGTTATTAAGTTATCGTTATTAAATAAAGTTACTCGTTAATTTTATTTTTATTTATCAAAGCAAACAAAATATAAATAAAGGTTTTAAGAACATGTTGAGCTATAAAACGGTATATCTCCTCTAATAACAGAGAAAATTGAATAAACCAAAAAAGAGAATATTAGGAAAAGATGGACCTACAGTGTAATTGTAACTGCTATGTGTTACTGTTGCTAGTATACTCCACAGGGTGTTTTAAATTTTCGGAAAAAAACATAACATTTTTATTACACCCGGTATAATATGAAAACCCATTTTTTATCACAAATAGCGAAAACTATGATATTGCTAAGGAACCAACCTACAATTTAAAAAAAAAATCATTCAAATCGGATTATAGGTTCAGAAAAAAAATGGCGTCAAATAAGTGTAAAATTTATGATGTTGCGTTAATTTTGTCCAGGAGTTTATAACTATATAATATTCTATTCTACTATTCTGTTAGAATTTCCAGAAGAACACTTTATAAGCTTAATGTCATTTGGTTTATAGCAGATTAGGATATTGTTACCATTTACTTGATGGACAGTTTTGAAAGTTTATAAAAATTAGTTTAAAAGGTCTTTTGGACCGCTCTCAGAAAAAGTTAAAATATACAGGCTGCTCCATTTAAAAACAAAAAGTTTGTAAAAGTTCTGGCAAACTTGCAAGTTGGGCAATATCACCTCGACCACCATTAAATGCGCAATGGTCTGTTACATACACCATCCATATTGTGTTATTATTAATTTACTAGTTCGGAAGTTATAGAACCTAGTCTATTTTAGGCTACTACTTTTAAATAAATGCTTATAATCGAACCAAATATTATTTATAGTATTCACATCTTTATATTTGGTAAAAAGTTTGGAAGAAAAGCACTTAAACAGAGTTTCTATTCGTTTTTTGTGTGACTAATTCATGAGACTACTAACAAGAATCCTAATATCATATTTTATTAATTCCTTCCATTATCTTGACTTTAACAATTCTCTGCGACTATAGAATTATTTCACATATTAATTGAAAACAAATGGGTGTTTAAAATAACTTAGAAGTGCTATAACGCGTGCACGTTCACCAATGTAAGTAATGGAACATTTTAAATTATGTTTTAACGTATCCATTAATAATCTTACTAAATGTTCGTCATAACTGGATGTAATTTTAAATTTTTGTGAAAATGAAATCTTGTAGCCCATTATTTAGAAACAAAATAGAAGAAAACAAAAATTGCTATGAGTAGAAGAATTGTTTTCAAATTAAAAGAAGAAAAAAAGTAATATTCCATTTTGTTTCCTTGTTGCCTTATTTAAGATTTTTTGCGAAAGGAACAAACGAAAATATTTTTGAATTTTTTTTAACGCAAGACCGTTTATACGTAGCGGTGCAACCCTAGTAACAATTTAAATGTTCCGAGAGATCAGAATAAGAGTGGCAAACGGATACTTAAAGATGATGAGAAAAAATAGATTTTCATGCTTTGTGAGCTGTTGCACCAACTTCGTGTTAACAAACGTTTAATAAAACTACGTTTTATATACAGGATGATTTAGTAAGGGTGACGAGCGGATATATCTTAAAAAGTATTGGTCATGAATTTTCAAAAAAAAAAATTTTAGTACGTAAATCGGCAAGGAGAAAATGCTGGAAATTGATTTAAAAGTTGTACTATTGCTGCTAGAGGGCGTAACTCTATAATTTCAAAATTTGCCCCATTACGGTACCGTCTTGATAATGTGAATGAAAAGTGTTTCCATTTTTGCGGCAGTTTGTTCCATCGTTTTTTTTTTGTATCTGTGATAATCAGACCTATGATCAAACTCACAAGTTAACGCGAGCCGTTAATTTCAAAATTAAAGTGAGTGGGTTAAAATCCAATGCTATTTTCCATTTTGATATGATGCAACTACAGTTAACGGTCGTGTTAATTCTCGATCTCGTCATCCTAAACAGGAGTGACGCAATCCTTAAAGTAAGCACTTTAGCATATTTGAGCCAATCAGGGACGAGTTCGGTTATCAATCGCGGAAATTTTGAAGATTGTTTGGAAATGTCAAGTTGTCAAGCGGTCAATGAACTTTTGCGAGCGGTTGACGGCCACTGCTGGGTTTTAGTTAGTCTATGGTTTTATTCACATATTTGTTGATTTTAGGCGATTTTTGCTTCAAAAATTAGTAATCGAATAGTTTTTGGTGAAAAATGCAACGTTTGTTAGATGTATTAGCTCGTTTTTTATAAAGAAATGGAAATATATTAATAACGGTAAGTTAAAAACACAATTGTAAGTACATTGTTGGTATAGATTTTTACAAAGGATTTTACTTTCAGATTATTTTACTTTAAAAATCTTGAAATTACTGAACAAAGTTGATTTGATTTGATTTACAACTCCCTTATAGTGACTTTTATACCTTTTAGATCATAACAAAACATGAGAGGAGAGAATTTCGAGGAGATTTCCTTCTATTTACCTAAATCCGTACCAGCTACTGAATTACACGTAGAAGTGAATAAAATATAAGAATTATACCATTTTCTAATATTTATTGAAGCCTTCAAATAGTTTCCTATAATTTACAAGCTGAAAAATACATGATGTTAAAGTTAAATTCAGCTTTGGCAACAATTTATACCTAATAGAGGTAAGTTTTTAAACTAGGTAGCTAGATACTAGATAATTATTAAAACCTGGATCAACCAAGTATTGTTTCGTACAAATTACACAACTTGTGTTGTATTTATAGATCTTTTAGTAGGTACCTAATGTTTATAAAAAATTGAACCACCAGGGTCACAATTGAAAAGCCCAGGTAGGAATACAAAAGTGAGAGTAAGGGCTTTGTCCCTTGGTATTCGTTGGGCTTTGATCCATTTTTCTAAAATATTTACAACAGTTTTAAAGTTAGAAATAGAATAGAGAGTAGATATTTTTGTCGTTTACTTACCTAAGTGCTTGTAAAAATATCTCATAAGGTAAGGATTCAGGTTAGTTATCCTATCTATCCTATGCAGAGCATTCCTTTGTTTATTTTTAATGAAAATATCAACATTCTATCTTATTAAACCTTTTTTTTACCATTTTATTAATAATTTGATTAGATCGAGATGATGTCTACTAGTATTAAAAAAACATTCAGTCCTATTTTTATACCTACCAGTATCCTAACAAAGAACATATGCACCTGTAAAATTCAGAAACTAAAATATTACTATCGAGGAATGGTAGTCTAGAGCAAAGTTAATACTAAAAATATTTAAATAAGTTCGAATGTTATTTTACTATTTTTTGTTAGTAGGCAAATGAGGCAGAAGCAGCTGGATGCAATACGAAGAACTAGTATAGAATGGGCAAGATTAGAAATTGAGAAATAGAAGGAAAGAATGCCAATGAAGTTGAATTTAAAAATACCTGAAATGTTCTGAGGTACAAAAATTATTAAAGCAATTAGTGTCAGAAACATGGACAATGGATAAACTTTAGACTGCAGTAAAGTCGCGACAGGAACAGGGTACAGCCCCATATTTATAATAAAAATATTAAATTATATAAATTACTTTTAGATAACTTTAGGTATACTAAAATTCTAAAAGAATCGCTTAACATAACAGCATTGTTTAAAAACATTACTCTTTTTATATTTCCTGTATGAAGGTATCTCTGAGACTTCCTTAAAATTTTATCGCAAAAACAGTAGGTATAGTATCTTTCGGTTTAGAAAGAAGTTAGTTGAGGTTACATTTTTATGGCATGTATCACATTCTAGTTACTTTTATTTTAGGTGGAGATATATGTTGATTTAGGACCGGATTTAATATATATTTTTTTTATATTAATTAAAATGCGACGAGGTCAGTAACGAACAAGGTCAACTCTAAATTATTAAAGACATGTTAAGGGGTTTTAAAATATTAATTGGTTAAATTACCACGTTTTTCCGGAGGTACAGGGAACAGTATACTTATGATTTCCTGATCGAAAATTTTCTAGTTTTCACACTAATTTTAATATTACATAAAGAAGCTGTCTCAAAACATCACCAAAAGGATTAAACAATCAAGGTTACAGTTTTATAATAATTATCAAATAATAAATAAAATACTCCCGAATCCGATTTTGTTTTGAACAAGTTTCTTTTGAGTTTTGGGTTACTTTTTTTAGTAAGCAGAAAGTGACACATATAAAATTCTAACGTTAACTAACTTCTTTTTAAACTGAAAAATATTATAGCTTTGTCGTGAAACCAAAAAACAAAAAAAATTTAGCAAGTTCTTGATACGATATTATTTTAGTCTTGACAATCGTGTTGAATATTATTAGCAGTACCTACCTACCAGATTTTGTAAAAATTGTAAATGTGATTTTGCTCGCTAATAAATAAATAAGTAACAACGAAAATAGTTTATATAATGGTTTTACTAAATTAATATCTAAAATTACAGGAGTAACTTAATTGTTAAACCAAATTTACATTTTATAACGTAAAATTACAACTGGAAGCAGCAAACAAGTGTCATGTCTCATGGCTTTGTGTTTCATGTGGTGGGGTTTTCTCTATCTACTGCAACTAGATATTCCAAAAACCTAAAATTGTTAACAGCTTTTTACAAATTAATTTTTTACCTAGCTACAGGGCATCCTGGAATGTCACTCCTGAAGTTTCCCATTTGACAAACCTACTTTTATGATTGCTCAAAAAAGGTTTGCTGAATGAGAATTTTGGAATGAAATTCAAAAATAAATCAAGTTTATTTTAACATATTTTTAAATTGTATAGTAATTATCCCCATGGCAGAAAGCAAAAACTAAAATGTCTACACATTACTAATGTCGAATAATATATAGCTGAAGACCCAGAAACTTGCATTGTTCTACTTTTGTAATTAAATTATTATTAAATTTTAAGTATAAATCAGGAACCTGCTGCTTTTTATAGAATGCCATGTAATGGGTTTTATTTGTGTTAACAACTGGATGATTTGTTTGGCACCAAACAGAAAATCTAAGCAGAATTGTATAAGTTATTTCAAGTAGTTGATTAAGTGTAGAAGCAGGTATGACTACTGTTGCATCATTTTTTCAAATCGTTTATAAATAATGCAAAAAGCAAGGGAGAGATTACGCCTCTTTAGGGAACGCCCTATCTGATATTTAGTTTCTCCGAATAGGAGTTCTAAAGTTTTACTCTTATTTGGCGATTAGAGAAAAATGATTCCAGCCAGTCAGAAATATTACCACGTATTCCCATAGCATGCAACTTTCTGAGCAAGATGGCAGTGTCGACGCAGTCAAACGCTGGGCTAAGATATGGAGTGATATTTTGGGGTAGTTCAACGGAAATACACAGAATTATAGTCATGCAAAAAAGGTGCATCCGAAATATTTTTAGGATGAAACAGCAGGAAAGTTCTAGGTCTGTTTTTGTAGAAAAAAATATTCTGACGGTAATAGGAATGTACATTTTGGACTCTGTAATATTTGTATGTGATAATAGGGATCTTTTCCTCGATTTTAATGTGAAACATGATTATGACACTCGCCATAAAAGTAATTTAGTACCAGAAAATTATAACTATACTTACATACCTCCAAAAAAATGTAAAATACTGCATCATAAAAATTTTTAATTGTTTCTCAGACGAAATTAGAAACCTGCCAAAGAATAAACTAAAATATACCTTAACAAAATATCTAGTCAGTAAGGCCTTCTATAACCTTAATGAATTCTTTGATGATCCTGATAAAGGAATAATTCAGTGTTAAATTTTAAATGTTTGTTACAATTTTAAGCATGTGTAATTTTATCAAAATTGTCATTGTCTAAATGTAATGTAATTACAAATTTAAAATGGTTATTTACAAAAATCTCTCCAGACATTGTTCAACAGCCCCTATTGGTTTTTTTTTTATTATGTTTATAGTAAATGTAAGCATCTTATTATTGAACAAATAAATACTATTGTATTGTATTGTATTAAATCAAAAAATAGAGCTATAGTATAGTAATTAGAATCTATTGTTTTATAAATATATTCCAAGAGATCGTAAGCAGCTGTGCTAGTAGAGAAGTTTGAGCAATACTAATAAAAAATTAGGTAGGTACTATATTTTAAGACGGGACCTACCTTCACATTATTAGATAATGATCCTTTTATTAGTGAATAAAATTGAATCGAGTTTAATCACATTGGAATCTTCGTGAGTCCTGATATGTGCTGGTAATTTTAGGTTGGTCATATCCTATAACATCACATTATATCACTGAGAAAAAGGCTAAAATAAAAAAAAAAACTAAAATTATACAATACATACTTTGCTTTCACTGCGAATAATCTCTTGAGTTATCTGTCTAGTTGAAAAGCATCTCATACCATAATCTCTTTTTTTCTAAGTGAGTTTTCTGACACAAGTTGTTCTCAATTTCTGTTAAGCAGATAAATTATTGAGTACCTACCTACTTTAATTTTCATGCAGCAACCACATTCTACTGATGTTAATACATAAGTGTAAGCCGGACTACAAATACAAATACTAATAATTTTTATTCCCACTAGGAGCCCTAAAGTAATTAAAAGTATATTTAATATGAAGTACCTAGTAGGTAAATACATATAATTGTTTAGTAACTAACCTCTTTACGTATCAAATATTTTCTTTTACCATTTTCTTGGTGAAAACTTGTCACAGTTACCAATTGAAATAAACTTTATCTTGTGTCTGTGTTCTTTACTGGTTAATACTTTGATTCCAATCCATATTCTAAAAAAAACAGCTGTAATAATGTAATATGTAAACAAGCATTCAATTGAAATATATAAATAGGTACTTACGACATAAAATAATGTATCTCGAACGCACACTATAAAACTTTCTCTCTAAAATCTAAAATCTATACTATTTTTAGGTTAAGAATTCTGACACTTAAATCTGACAATCACATCCGATAACTTTAACGGCTCAGCTGTTTCTCCACCACAGTGAAAAATCAACAAGTAGGCTGTTTTCGGTTGTTGTCATGGAAACACTCACGTTAAAAGTTAAAGTGAGCATTTGATCATAGGGCTGAATAAGGGTGAGGAAAGCTGGTGTACGCCTTAACTTTAAAAATACTGTATCTTTTACACCTTGTATCCGATTTTAATAAACTTGGGCTCGTATTTTGTTTTCCAGGGTAAGCTCTCTATAAAAGCTTTAGCTTTACTCGATTTTCTTAACAAACTAAATGGTATAGTGTACTTTTTGTGAAACAATCTTAAAGAGTACCAAAATAACTACCTTTTGGCGAGAACACCATCTTAATATCTATATTGGTTTTTAAGTTAATCATAAATAACCTCATAACAACAAAAAAATTATTCCTATCGAGTTTTATCAAAGTTCGGCTGTTTTTTTTTTAATCAAACGTTAAAATCCTACCAAAATAGGATAGCTTCTTTCGCTATTATTTATTCATTATAATTTTTTTTTCTTAAATTAAAGTAATTATGTCATTTTTTTTACTATTTGAGCGATTCTTTTAAAAGTTTCAACAATATTCTAAATGTTGCATTTATTCCCAAGACGGCCATGGTTAAATTTCCAAAATAAAACAAAATAATAAATAAATACTTTATGCAACTGAAAACAATTTATTTTTTCGGCAACCGTCCGGGAAGTACGTACTTCATCGTACACATCGGTGTTGTCATTGTGAATATGAAAATCTTGGTAGGTATGATTTTGATAAATGCAGTTGAACATTACCATAGTAACGAAATAACGACTGACAGCTATCTGAAATGAAATTAGTTGACATTTTAATTTTCGAAAGTTTGCATGGTTTTTGGGTCGCAATTGTCGCAATAAACTATGGAAAACAACAGTGATAGTGAGTTTGAAAATGTGCCTTACGAAATTTCCAATGCAGCAGCTGCTGCTACAGTACAATTATTGCCTGAAAAATCAAAGTCCAGGTACGAAAACGTTTATGATTTGTTCACAAGATGGATGGATATGAAGAAATGCAAAACTATTACAGAGGATATAATTTTAGCTTACTTGGCGCAAAAATCTGAAACTGTCAAATCCTCTACCCTGTGGAGCATGTACTCTATGTTGAAAAGTACCATTTTAGTGAAGAAAAATGTAAACATAGCCACTTTCCCAAAGGTAATCGCATTTCTTAAAAGGAAGAATGTTGGTTATAAAGCAAAGAAATCAGAAGTCTTCAGCAGCGAGCAAATCAACAAATTCTTTAGAGAAGCAGATAATGAAACATATCTAATGCTAAAAGTTTTTTTAACAAAATATTACGATTGTAGGATATAAAAGTATCAACTTAATTTGCTTCATTTTCAGGTAGCAACAATTATTGGGTTAGCCGGTGCGTGTAGACGGGAAGAACTAACAAAAACGTCAATTGATCTAATAAACGACAAAGAAGACATGTTGCTTGTGAAAATACCAGATTCTAAAACATATATTGAGAGAAATTTTGTTGTAATTGGGTAAGAAAACCTGCTGTTGTGTAGGCAATATTTATCTTTACGGCCATCCCATACTCCACATAACAGATTATTCGTGAATTACAAAAAAGGAAAATGTTCGATTTAGCCCGTTGGTATCCACAGTTTTGGGAATCTCGGATTAAAAATTGCAGAATTTTTAAATTTACCCAATCCTAAAAATTACACAGGCCATAGCATGCGTCGAACTTCAGCGACGATATTTGCTGATAATTGTGGAAACATCACAAATTTGAAGAGACACGGTGGCTGGAAGTCTACCAATGTCGCTGACTACAAAAGGCATCTAAATTTACCAAGCATTTCAAACAAATTAAATCCTTTCAATATTAGCAATTGCTCGAATTTTAATATAAATATTAATATAAATAAGAATTAGAATGTTTCTGTTAGTACCTATCTTCTGTTCGAATTTCAATATTTAATACAAATAAGAATTAAAATGTTCGAAATTTTGTTCTACAAAGAAATATAATAAAGAAATGTGTCTCTTTGATTTGTTATTCTACATGGTTGCCGGAAAAATAGTGTACGCAACACGTCCGAAAACAGTTTTTTTGAACTCGCAGACTTCCAGGACTCGCCTACGACTCGTCCTAGAATTTTGTCAACTCGTCCAGAAAATCAGTATTTTCCAGACTTGTTAGGTAAATTACTATTAAATGCTCAAATTGTTTTCCATCGTTTGAGATACAATCATTTAGTCGTCTTTTCGTAGAGATTACCGCTGCTTCTATTTCAGAACGAGGTAAACTATTCAAAGCATTTCTAATTCGAACAGTCGAATCTTCTCTAGTAGTTGCTCGGACCATATAAACAATATTTTAACTGTGGCCCATAAATAGTAATCTAAACATGTTAAATTGGGGGACCTGGTCGGCCAGGGAAATAGACTTCCCTTGCCAATCCACCGGTCGGAAAAATGTTTGTCAAGAAAATTACGTACCACAAGCGAGTAACATCTAGCTGCAACCACGTGCTTCTTCTTACATTTAAGGGAACATTTTCCAGTCAATCTGGCAAATAAAATAGAAAAATATGTAAATATTTTTCACCTGCTAAATTACCTTCAAAGATATGCAGACCGATATTCACTCCGTTTATAACCCCACACCAAACATTAACTGTCCATCGATGTTGATTCACGCATCAAGTGTTGATTGGTCTGTGATCAATAGTGCATGTTTTGCAGGTTTACTCTACCATTGTTAGTAAATGAGCCCTCATCTGTTTATAATATTTGAGATACAAGTTGGGGATTATCTTTAATCATATTCTTTAGCCAATAGCAATAGTTTAATCTATTGTCAAAATCAGCACAGCCTAGGGCTTGATGTAACACTGTATGGTTAGGATGTAATTTTGCGTACCGAAGGATTGTTTCTACTGTACCATATGAAATTCCTAAATCCCTGGAAATTTTCCTTATACTAATATGAATTTCAGCGCGAACAACAACATAATAATTGTGTCCTCCATCATTGCAAGGCGGCGTCTTCTTATGGAATGAACTGCATGAACACGACCATGTTATCTCAAATGGAGAGCTAAACGCTAAACAACTTTTCATGAATGGTGCACTCTACGAGGATAACGCATAGCGTATTCTCTCTAAGCCAAAACTATATTTTCAAACAACTAAAAATAAATGACAAACATATTATAGGCTTTTTCATTTGTAAAAGTAATTTTTCCTTTAAAAAATATCACTTATCTCATAAAAATGTATTTAATCGACACAACAATAACAGAAACTGTCAGAATTGTTTTGATTCGGAATTTTGTTCACCGCCGCCTTGGCAATAAATGCAACTTTTAAATTATTGTTGGAACTTTTAGAAAAATCGTTTAGATAGTATACTTTTTCCAAAGTCAATCTGCTGACATAAAAAAACTTCGACCGGGTTTCAAAGAGACCGGCAAATCGGGGTTGTCAGATCTTTTTTTAAAAATTCTTTAAGTTTTTATTATTAAAAGTGTTCTTTTATATTAGTATTTAATTGATAGTCAGTAACTCTCTTAGAAAGCTAGTTTGCAAATGTACTTTGAACTAAGAAATTTTCAATCTCAAAGAATGGAGAAACAGGCCATTCATTATAATAATTTTGTTAATACTACAGAAATATTATTTGTACAAAAATAATTTAAATCAAAATAAAAATGATTTTCACTGTTGATAAACAAAAGAAATAAACAATTAACAAACCCTTATGTTCCTCCTACACTTACGAAAACTTTGTATTTAATCGACACAACAATAACAGAAACTGTCAGAATTGTTTTGATTCGGAATTTTGTTCACCGCCGCCTTGGCAATAAATGCAACTTTTAAATTATTGTTGGAACTTTTAGAAAAATCGTTTAGATAGTATAATTTTTCCAAAGTCAATCTGCTGACATAAAAAAACTTCGTCCGGGTTTCAAAGAGACCGGCATCATAATCGGGGTTGTCAGATCTTTTTTTAAAAATTCTTTAAGTTTTTATTATTAAAAGTGTTCTTTTATATTAGTATTTAATTGATAGTCAGTAACTCTCTTAGAAAGCTAGTTTGCAAATGTACTTTGAACTAAGAAATTTTTAATCTCAAAGAAAGGAGAAACAGGCCATTCATTATAATAATTTTTTTAATACTACAGAAATATTATTTGTACAAAAATAATTTAAATCAAAATAAAAAGGATTTTCACTGTTGATAAACAAAAGAAATAAACAATTAACAAACCCTTATGTTCCTCCTACACTTACGAAAACTTTGTAGAACTGGCAACACCCTAGAGATAGAACATCGCTGTCCGCTAGCAAATTTAAAGAGCGAACTATTTTTTTCGAGTGAGAAAATGAATAGAGCAGCATATAAATACAAATTTATATGCTGTAGACAAGAACAGTATACAGGGTCGTTGGTATGTATGGAAACGGTCGATTATTTCTTGAAGTATAACAGTTAGCAAAAAATATTTTAGATATAAGTTTTAGGGTTTTTTAAGGTGTATTAGAGCTTTAAAAAAATAAGTATACAGGATAAGTCAGAAAATCGTAGGGAAGCAAAGTTACCTTTTTTTAAATATATATCTTTGAATATTTTTGGATTTAGCATGAAATGGCAATTATTTTTTAATAAGTGCATTATAAGTCTAAACCTAACAGTTTCCGGGTATTCGACTTTTGAAAAATTAAATTTTTCAACTTTGACAGCTTCTAGCTTTCTAACGGTACGCAGGATCAGATATGGAAATTGGCTCTGTATTTGAATCCGATGAAGAGAGCGAATGGTGGTCGAGTCAAAAGACTAGACGCACAAGAAAACGCAACAATAAAAATACTGAAACGGAAATCAATGTCATAACAAGAACGTGGCCGGTATTTCTGCATGGCCTAACCTATCAAAATCAAATAATGTGTCATTGAACAAACATCTGACACAAAATGTGTCTCAATCCAGCCAGGTGGCATCGGGTAGTCGCGCAGAGATAACCGCGCCACAAGTTAAAAATACAACAAACGTTGCAGTCACTAATGATGGTTCGGAGACGACGACACGGAAATTGAGGGTCCCTCCAATCAGATAAGGCCAAATATAATGAAATTTCGAATTGCCTGAGTAAAGCAAAAATTGATTTTGGTCGCGCTGTGACCGTGCCAGAAGGCGTTAAAATCCATCCACCAACGCCAGTGGATTATCATAAGATAATAAAATTCCTAATTGCAAACAAACTCTATCATCACTCGTTCCGATTCCAGGATGAGAAAGAGTTACACGTTGTGCTCCGTGGGGTATTGGAAACGTGGACTGAAGTCAAAATCAAAGATGACTTGAAGGAATTGGGTTTTAATCCATCAAGGGTTATCAGGTGGCATAGTCGCAGCGGCGCACCATTACCCTTGGTACTGGTTTTCTTCCCGCGTTCCGAAAAAACTATTTTTCATTTAAGAAATCTAGACTCCATGTCAATTAAAGTAGAGACACAACGCGCGCGTGCAACAATTTTGCAATGCCACCATTGCCAGTTGTTCGGCAATTCGCAATTTCGATGCACTGCACCTGTTAAATGTTTAAAATGTGCAGCTGAACACTTTTCGTATCAGTGCACTAAGCCTAAGAAGGAGAAAGCTAAATATTCAAATTGTGAGGGTGACCACGCTGTTAACTATATGGGCTGTCCAAGGCACCCAAGCAATCTAAACAAAAATGCGGCAACCAAAAATACTAATAATAATAATAGTAATAATAATACAAATATTGCGCCCAGAAGTAATTTCCGATGGGGGACAGCAAAATGTTAGTAAATTGGCTGTCGATGGCAATGCGAAAGCAACTAATACGTCGCAAGATCAAAAATCAGCACCGAGCGGCATGGAAGCGGCTTTGCAATTAACGATGCAAAGCTTCCTGGTCCAGTTTACGAAAGTAATGGAGACTCAGTTAAAAAACATGATGAGTGCGTTTCAAAAACCCGCAGGTTAAATAACGGCGCAACCTAAAACGGCATATATTAAACTAGCAACGTTTAACGTGAACTCAATAAAGCATCGGATACTCAAACTTATCGAGTTTGTCGAGAGAAATGAGATAGATGTGTTTCTTATCCAGGAGACATGGTTAAAGGGAGATAGGTTTTCATTCCTAAATTACACCATATTCAGAAACGATCGCCTCGGTAGACCACCGGGCGGAACTATGATTCTGGTTAAGAAACACATTGCAGCTGAAGTTGTGCCAGGTCCTGATTGTGCCCATATGCGTATACCTGGGATCTGTTTACTGTAGTCCGTCGGTAGGTTTTTCGGGCAACTGCCTTCGAAAAATTTTCGATAACAATAATAGAACGATTATTGGGGGCGACCTCAACGCGAAAAACAAAATTTTGCAATGTAGATCTACGAACCAAAGGGGTCGCACCCTGTGTGATTTCTCTGAAGCGCTAAATTACCATATTCTAATCCGCTTGAGAAAGGTAGAGGTTTTGTTACCCGCACCTCGACGAACTGGCCTAGGTATAACAATATTTTGAAAAATCTGGAGGTATTACAACCCCCACATAGTCCATTGGACATTGATAACGCAGTGAGCAAGATCACAGATGAGATTAACGCAGCTCTAGCCCAAGCATCTGTCACAGAAGTGTTGGGATTTTTAAAATACGGGACTTTAAGCGATGAAATTAAGAACCGCATAAGAATTAAAAGCCGGTTAAAGAATAGGGCGTATCGTACTGGTGATCCTCAAATCAAGGCGGAGGCGAATCGGGAAGCCCAGGTAATCAGGGATTTGTTGAGCGAAAAGCAATCGAATCTGTGGGAAGACAAGGCCCAAGGTATGTCTATAGCGGATAACTTCATTTAAAGAATGACTAGGGCCTTGACCAGAGGCGCTCGAGCACCCATGTCTCACCTGAAAAACCAGGAAACAGGTGCGGTTTTAAGCGATTCCAAGGAAAAAGCTGAATTGCTCGCAGACAAACTTTGCGACCAATTCAGTGAAAACCCGACCAATGACGCGTTGAGAGATGAGAGGGTCTTTTATAATTGTATAATAATTTTACGTTGGATGCAGCGCAGTGCCAGGCCTGGGCACTTTTATGGAAAAAACACTCGGGAATCTTCTTAAATGTACTAAGTTTCGGTTGTCGCTCACAGAGAGTATTGATGATAATTTTTTCACTTAAGAAAATTTGCTTTCTGTGTTACTTTTACGTAAATCCTGGGTATTTGATATGCGTTGAGAGATGAGAGGGTCTCAAGGACGACACAGATTTACAAAACCATCAATCACCCCTTTCAGGCCTTTCCCCAAGTCACCTTAAACGAGGTTAAGTCCCTAATACGCGCCTTGAATGTTAAAGAAGCCCCCGCTTTTGACGAGCTTTGGGGAACATAGTAAGCTTATCCCAGGCGATAATCAGAAAAGGCCACTTTCCAAGTGCCTGGAAACGCGCTAAAGTCATTTTTATTTATAAGAAAGGCGAAGACCCTACGGTGCTGGCTAGCTATAGGCCGATCAGCCTGCTGTCGAGCCTAGGGAAAATTACCGAAAACATAATCTTGAGTAGGCTCAACGACTTTGTTTTCACACGCAATGTTCTACCTGCCGAACAGTTTGGGTTCCGGCCCGAACATTGAACAGTCAGGCAGACCACGCGACTCGCTGCAAACATTGTTAAAGGCTTTAACAAGAGGGCGCATACGGGAGCAGTTTTCTTCGACGTAAGCAAAGCATTCGACAAGGTTTGGCACAATGGCCTCGTGTTAAAATTGATAAGGCTCGGTACTCCGAACTACTTAATCAAGGTGGTAGCTTCCTTTTTAGAGAATAGAAGTTTTGTGGTCTCGTCAGAGAACGCACTGTCTTTGAATAAACACATCAGGGCGGAAGTGCCACAAGGCTTACCTTTCTCTCCGATGTTGTATAATATTTATACTCACCATATTCCGCGAGATAGATTTACGCAGATCTACCTTTTCGCTGAAGATACAGCAATTACTTTGACTACTAAATTACCGCGAATTGTCGTCAGCCGGATACAGCGTCACATAATCGAGCTGGAAAAATGGCTTTCGGCTTGGAAGATTCGCTTGAATCCCGCCAAGACGAAAGTCATCTTCTTTTTGAAAAGCACCGTCCGCAGGCCTGAAACAGGGCTACGGTTCAATGGAGTTTAAGTGAACTGGTGCCAGGAGGTGAAATACCTGGTACTTATTTTTGACCAAAGGCTGAATTGGAGACAAAATTCAATTAATAGAATGAAACTTGCATTGCGACAGGTAGGCTTTATCTACCCCCTGCTTCACAGGCCCAGTAGACTTGCTAATATGACTAAGGTCAACCCCTACAAGGTATTGGTAAGGCAGGTTCTAACTTAGGATGCACCTACGTAATGAAGTATAAGCAGAACGGAGCTTAATAAGTTCCAAGTGATTCAGAACAAGGCGCTGAAAATCATCGCGAACGCGCCCAGATACATTATGAATGTAGTGTTACGTAATGACTTTCAGATGTTGACAATTAACAAGTTCTTCTTGAAAGCTATTAGAAGTTATTACGGACGTACAGACGTATCGACAAACCAACTTATTACCGACTCACATACAAGATGGAGACAAAACGTACAAGTTACCTAAAGACTGGCTCGCTGTTGGTCCAAATCCCATCCCACAATAGTAGGGATGCACTAAAATTGACATGGCAAATATTATATATTTAACAATAAGGCGCCAAAATTCTTGCAACATAACTTCTAAATTAAATCCGTAAGAAGCACGAACATTCAAGCAAACAGCTTTTTACAAATTTCTACAAACCATAGAGCTAAATAGCATTAACGAATAATCAATAGATGTCAAAGGAGTTTCTCCTGACGTAAAGAAGCATTGAATAACCCATGGCCTTATCAGCTTTAAAATCAGTTGATGTTTGAGGTATGCGATATTGGAAATCGGACAGCGGCGTGACTGGCTGAAACGATTTACTGTAATTTACATATTTCATTTTCTGCTATAACTGTGTGGCTTTAGACAAGTAAGTTTTTTGTTGTTTTTTTAAATTGTATTATATTAGTATGGCTTTTTGGCGACAATTTAAAACAGAAGGTCAAGGTGAATTATCGCAGGAATATACTGAGTTGGTGCCAGAGTCGGCCATCGAAAGTAAAACAACAGTCCTAAATTAAGAAAATAATTTATTTAGACGTAACTTGGTTTGATACGGTTGGGCCGACAGTACAAATTGTACTTTTGGTACACCGTGCTCGAGAGGAGAACGTGTAATTATGCTTTATGCCGGAAGTAAAGATGGCTTTGTACCTAATGTGTTGCTCTTGTCAGCAATGAATATCACTCAATCATCAATCGCAAAGTTTAAGTGCAGTCGTCCTTGATAATATTCGGCAGGTAATAACGAAACGAGTAGCGATATAATATGTAAAAATTGCCTAGCTCATGTTATAAAAACAGAAAATGGATATTCTGTTTCACCACCTATAGCGCCAGTAGTAATACAACCTGGAAACGATTCTACTTCTGAAAGTTCTGACGATTCCAGTCACTAAATTGTTTATGAATTTTAAATTAATCATATTCGTTTAAGACGTATCTTAAAAACGTGTTGTATTACAGAACGCTTACTGTGATTTTGATTATGCGATCAATTTGTAGTTAAAATATATACAGTGTGGCGCATCGAAAACGAAACAGAGTCATTTACTGGCAGCTTTTCAGATGGAAGACACGACAAAAGATATGGGAAAGAACGTGCCAACAATTGACGAGGAGAGAAGAGGTAGAGATGTTCTCGACGGACTCCGAGGTTGACGCAGACAGACAGTCTGCTAGAGAGGAGGAATTTTTAAGGTCTTTGGACAACGCGTCGGAGACGGAACCGAGAGGTTCTGTCGAAGATGCGTTGACAAGGGCTGCTAGCACTGTGGCCAAGACGGACCCAAAACGATCCGCCCAAGCGGAGCCGCAAGGCACTGCCCATGTGGATCCGAAGGGGTCTGATGAGGTCCAGAAGGCTAGCGCCAACTCTGGCAAGTCCTCCAGGGAGGAAAAAGCCAGGAAGAGGAGTGAAAAGAAGAAGAGGTACGGCGGCTGCCGGCGGATCCCAAGGGACTACCCCACCAGCGGCAAAAAGGAGAACCAGGTCGTCATCCGTTCCAACCGGACTGGCATAATTATAAGGGAGGAAGAGGCGGAAAGCATCCGCGACCACCTGGTCGAAGAGATGCTTCGCGCCATGGCAGGACCTGACGGGAATCCGCAAGGCCCGGAGCTCCGTTTCAGGAACTCTGGTCGAGTGGAGCCCGGATGGTTTCTTGTCACGGCTCAGGATGAGGACTCGGCAAGGTGGATCCTTGAGGGTTGCGCCCCACTTATTGTGGGAGAGGTAGCCTTCACAGCCATCAGGGCCGCCGATGCCCCCTGGCCGGAAAGGATTGGCTTTTGGCTGAGAAGTACAAGGGTCGATCTGGAACGGCTAGGAAGGGTGCTGGCGCTCCAAAACCGAGCCCTCAACGTGCACCGGTGGAGGCATATCCAGACCACAGGAGGACCAGGAGGGTGGTTCGTCACCTACCTGGTAGAGCAGGAGGTCGTCAGGCGGCTGGAGGGATCTGAGTGAGCTCTCTACTTTGAGTTGGTAACGCTCGCTGTGCGAAGGGTGCCATCTTGGAGTGGGGCTGTCCGCAAGGATCCGTCCGGCAAGCCTGAGGTCAAAAAGGAGAAATAGGCTCTCACTGCCGCCCATGATAAACCTCATCATGGATAATTTGCGGGTAGGTCAAATAAATCTCCAGCACAGTCGGGATGCTACCGGAGAACTGGTTAGCGGGAGATTGTACTAATACAAGAGCCTTATGTTTTTAGGAATCAAGTCAGGGGTCTTTGAGGAGCCAGCCACATCCTGGTGGTTGGGAAAGAGGACGATGACAGACCGAGGACCTGCATTATGGTGTCCAAAGAGATCAGCGTGGTACCACTACCTCAGCTGGGACCTAGGGACGCCACAGCAGCTGTGCTCGAATATAAGGTGAGTCAAGGTATTCGTAAGTTATTAATCTGTAGTTTATATCTGCCGTATGATGACGCGCGACCGCCCGTTACAGAGGACTTAGAGCGTATTATTGCGTTCGCAAGAGACAAAGGTTGGCCGGTTTTAATCGGGTGTGATGCGAATTCGCATAGTGAAATTTGGGGCAGCTCCAACACAAACGCCCGAGGTGAGGCCCTTATACAATTCCTGGCTCATACAAACCTTGAGATACTTAACAGAGGCAGCGAGGCCACGTTTGTTAATAGAATCCAGAAGGAAACTATTGACATTACAAGAGGGTTGATCAAAAGATATTTCAAATTGGCGTGTCTTTAGTGACATTTCGATGTCTGACCATCGAATGATCAGACTGGAACTCAAATTTGACAAAAAGGATGCAGGCCTGAAGAGAAACCCAAGAGCGACGAACTGGGAAAACTACATCGCCTCTCTCAGAAACAACTTGGGAACGATTCAGGTCCGAGTACAGAATAAAGAGGAATTGGAGAATAAGGTAAGTAGCCTTAGCGCAGCGATCGTCTTGGCCTACGAACAGTCGTGTCCGCTAACAGTTGCCACGGGAAGGAGGGTTCGCTGGTGGAGCGGTCACCTAGGTGTCCTGCGGAAAGCCAGCAGACGAGCCCTGAACAAAGCAATGAACAGCGGGTCGAAGGAGGACTGGGACGTCTACGTGGAGGCTAAAAGGGTTTTTAAAAGGGAACTTCGCCGCAGGAAGAGGGAGTCATGGAGGGCCTTCTGTGGAGAACTCGATTCTCTACCAGAGGCCGCCCGACTGACTAAAATCCTTAGCTGCGAGAGCAAAGGGATAATTGGATCCTTAAAGAGACAGGACGGAACATGGACCAGTTCCGGTGCGGAGTCACTTAGACACCTACTGGACGTTCACTTCCCTAGTGGCGGACCGGCGCCGGCTGCTGAGGAGGCCGCGTCACCGATTCCAAGGACGGATTGGGGCGTGGCCGACGAAATAGTGACTGGCTCCGCGATAACCTGGGCGGTGAATGAGTTCAGTCCGTATAAGGCAGCGGGACCGGATGGCGTGTTCCCAGCTTTGCTTCAAAAAGGTCTAGAAATTCTGCTCCCTTATCTGGAGAGCGTCTTCCGGACCAGCATTGCTTTGGGTTACGCGCCAAAAGCCTGGCGATCAGCAAGGGTCACCTTCATTCCTAAGAATGTTAGAACTGACTACTCGGTCGCCAAGGCTTTTAGGCCAATAAGTTTAACCTCTTTTCTGATGAAGACACTAGAAAAGATGGTCGATAGGTATATGGTAGAGGTTGTGCTAGAAGCGCATCCTCTACAGGATAGTCAACATGCCTACCGACGTGGACGGTCAACAGAGACAGCAATTCACGCCGTGGCAGCAAAGGTGGAGAGGGCCCTACATTACCAGGACGTCGCTCTGGCGATCTTTTTCGATGTTGAAGGTGCCTTCGATAAGGCAAAACCGTCGACCATTTGCGACTCTCTGAGAATGAGAGAAGCGCCGTGTGCGGTTATAGAATGGGTTGGATCTGCACTCAGGGAGCGGCAGGTGAGCGCCGCCATCGGGGACGTTCGGCTGGAGATCGGGGTGAGGGGTGGTTGCCCGCAAGGCGGCTGCCTATCGCCCCACCTGTGGTATCTGGTCATGGACGGCCTGATGGCAAGGCTTGCAGATGCTGGCTTCTGCGCACAGGCATACGCGGATGATGGACTCGTCCTTGTGACGGGGAAGTTTCTGGGTGTGGTGTGCGATAGGATGCAGACGGCCTGCAGGGTACTGGAGGAATGGTGCGAGGAGACGGGACTATCGGCCAACCCGGACAAGACCGAAATGATCCTGTTCACAAGGACGAGGAACATAAATGAGTTTAGGGCGCCTTAATTGTATGGAAAATCTCTTACATTGACGCCGAAGGTCAAATACTTAGGAGTCACCATTGACCAGAAACTGACGTGGATGGCACACATCGACAACGTGGTGACCAAGTCAACGGCGACCTTCTGGCAGCTCCGACGTGCGGTGGGTGCCAGCTTGGGTTTAAACCCCCGTATCATGCGCTGGCTCTACACGGCGGTCATTAGACCGAGAGTCGCCTATGGCTCTGTGGTCTGGTGGCCTGGAGTGGAGAAGGTTACCGTGCGCGCCAGACTGGCAAAAGTGCAGAGGCTTGCTGGCTTGGGCATAACCGGAGCCATGAGAACTACGCCCACGGCCGCGCTGGATGTCCTGCTGGGGCTGCCGAGCCTTCCCATCTGGATTCAAAAGGAGGCAATGGCGGCATACCTACGAATGCGGGCCACCGGATGCTGGAGGGGAGTGGGCGACTTAGGCCATACTAGGATTGCTCCGAGAGGGGAGGGGGAAATCCCAATACTCTCCTCCAGAGCAATGCCAGTTGAAGGAGTGTTGAGGCTGAACAGGAAGGTCACTCTTACGATCCCTAGTAGGGAGCAGTGGGAGGAAGAGCAGGTGAAGTTCCCTGATGATGCTCTGGTATGCTACACCGATGGGTCGCGCATGGCTGGAACTGAATCATCAGACTGGAAACGTCTGATCTAAATATTGTCGATCACGTAATGCGTAATGTTGTGGGGCACCATCCTGTTGGAACATCAACCTATTCGCAATGTACCGCCGATCATCGTGATTTTCAATTATGGCTGTTAATGCCGGATCTATGGCGTCTTGCAGTAATTCCAAATACATTTCACAGGTCAAATTTCCAGGTAAGAAAAAAGGACCAACTAAATGATCGCCAAAAATACCAGCCCAAACATTTAATTTTTGTGGCTGCTGTGTGTGTACCTCACGATAAATCCTGGGGATTAGAATCGGACCAATATCGGCAGTTATGACGATTTACTACGCCATTTAAGAAAAAGGAACATTCGTCGGAAAAGCAAGTGCTGAATAGAAAATGTTCATCGTTTATAATTCGTTTACTCATATCTTTACAAAATTGTAATCCCCGATCAAAATCGTCTTCATTAAGTTCTTGTACAAGGTGAATTTTATATGAATGAAAACTATGGGCCTTTAGAATCCGTTGGATACTACGTCGACTAACACCACACACAGTATCCAATTTACGGGTACTTGACGTAGGATCTACCTAAACTTGCCCTAAAACCCCCACTTCCGTTGCTTCGTTCCTTATGGGATTTTCAATGTTGCGTTTTTTATTGGCGACTGATCCAGTTTCGCGAAACTTAGCTACAAGTTCTAGAACATATTTTCGATACTGTTCTCATGTTGCTCATTAAATATTTGTGCTGTTCTATTAGCGCACTGATTATTTCCGAAAAATATTTCTATAATTTCAACCCTTTCTGCCGTGAAATATACCATGGTTAATTTATGTATAAAGCGTTAAAAGGTATTTTAACTAACAACAGAGTTTGGTCGAATCAATCGCAAACTATGTACTAAATTCCTATTTAAAATAAGTACGAGACACTCCCTTCTTATCTTTCTTCAAGACACAACGTTTTTTGCTACAAAAAACGCTCCAATCTATATTTTCAACACCAAAATGATAAACAAACCATGGGCGTAGTGAAGAAAAGCATTTACTTATTAAGTAAATGCTTTTACTCAAATTTCTTCTGAAAGTAATACAAACTAATCTGATGTACCTACTAAAGTCTACTTTAAGCTTTAAATCAATAAATCTCCAAAACTACTGAACTCAAGTACATGAATTCTACATCATTGTAAAGAGAATTGAAATACCTTTAAAATAAGGTATCACTCGACCCCCATTTCCATTTAAGATATTAGGGGTGGTGCCACCCCCGCCCAGGGGGCTGCACGTGTTAACGTGATTTTTTACCAATTTTGTGTCCCCCTCAAAAACAAAATCGACGGGTCTGAGCGCTTTTCCAAAAAAGAACTGAGCTGCCAGTAAATGTCTCTGTTTCGTTTTCGATTCGCCACCCTGTATAGTGAATTCTAACTACTAACTGTAAATTCCAACTAACATAGGACCTGCCCCTATCCTTTCTTGGCAAGGAGAACTCATACCTCCTTGCGGTCCTTGCCGGACAAAGACAATTTTTTTAAATTGTTTTCGGCCAAATGAGCATTTTTTTATTGAAAGACCGTTTTAAAAATATTAAATGCATGTATTTCTTGCAGGCGAAGGTAAGAGTACAAACCTCTTATCGATATTAACTATATTTTTAAATTGTTGCTATCCAAATTAGCATTTTTTTTACAGGAAAACTATTTTAAAAATATTCTCTGCAGGCGAAGTCACGGGTACAAACCTTTGTCGATATAAACTATAATTAACAAGCTGTAATATATACTATTAATTCATATTAAAAATTTAAAACAATCCGTATTTTAATTATTTGGTAGAAGCGACGCCTATGGTCAGGAGTTTAATGCTTTTTATGTCATCAAATTAGGCTTGAACAACTATAAACAAAATAACATAACTAAATTAAATTTAAGAAATTTTCTCTATACGATGTCTAAATAATAGCCAAAAAAGCTATTTTTGTAGGGTTTTAACGTTGAAATGAAAAAAAAAAGCTTTGGTAAAAACCTCATACGAATAAATTTTTTGTAGATCTACAGTTATTTTCAATAAAGCCTAAAAACCAATAAAGATATTAAGACGTGTTTTTCGCCAGAAGGTAGCTATTTTGATGCTCTTTAAAACTCTCGAATAAAAAGTACACGGTGTCATTTAGTATTTTTTAAGAAAATTGATTAAAACTAAAACTTTTATAAAAGGGCCCCCTGGAAAACAAAATACGAGTTAGGGAGCACCACCAAAATCGATTTTTAAATAAGCGTGGAATTGTGTATCAATCAAGCCGAGGTTTATTAAAATCGGATATAAGTTATCAAAGATACAGTATTTTTGAAGATAAGGTGTACACCAGCTCCCCCTTCCCCTTATTATCAGACATACGAAAAAAAAAACGAATAAAAAACTGCCGCAAAAACGTTTTCCATTCACATTATTAAGGCGGTAGCTTAATGGGGCAAATTTTGAAACAATTTGAATTTTTAATTTTAACTCTAAAGTTACGCCCTCTAGCGGCAATCGTACTACTTTAAAATTATATTTCAGCATTTTCTCCTTGCCCATTTACTTATTAAATTTGTTTTCCTGAAAATTTACGACAAATACTTATTGAGATATAGCCGTTCGCCACCCTTACTGGATCACCATGTATAAACTTAAGTTTAATAGTTCTACGTTGCGCCGAATAGATTTTCAAGTAGATTACCTAAACGACGAAATTCTACTAATCTAGGAGATATTTTCCTTCTGAAACTAACGTGAACCCGTTCATCCATAACATTCATGGTACAAATAAATATTATTTTGTTTCTATGGTGAATTTGGGTTTGTTGTTTGAGTGTTTTGTTTGGTAGTTTGGGGTGTCTGGCGGATTTTCCAAAAAAAGTGTAGACGTCCATTTTATGAAACAATTTTCTTCGCTGAATCTTCTATATTTAAATCCATTTTAATCAACTAGAGAAAGATAAAATTAAATAAAAACAATGAATTATGAATTACGGTAGAATGTTTAGAAATCTTTCAACTTTGTGGTTCTTACACGTGCGCAAATGAATGTATGTAATTTAACGTCCAGATAAACCCCCAAAGCTAACGGTTGAAATAGATCTAAGACTAAAAACATTTAACTCAGGTTTAGAAGCCGGTGCAACATAAATTTAAATGTCAAACTAGGTTTAGTTCATAATCCCGGATTAAAATCGTTAGTGCAACAGCTCATTAATATTACCAAATTTGACATACAACTTATTAAGTGTTATGGAAATAAATGAAAAAGGAAATCGAAGATTATTTAACAAGGAAAAAGCAATTATAGAAAGAAAAAGTGGTACGAACAATAAATATATGACAGTAGAACGCATTTACGTTGAAAGCTTCAGCCTACCTAAAGAAACATAAAATATGATAGTCACAGCTTATATTTGGCACAAAATATTAGGATATTTATCCAGAGCATACTTAAAGATAATGAAGCTACCAGTACCCACCACAGTATGCAGTCTTTGGAATGGCCACGATCAAAATAAGTTGGTCCAAGTTTCACATAAACGTCATAAAATGTCAAATTGGTATCCGCATTTCAATTTCCCCAACTGTATTTAATTATTCGTTTATTACAAATAAAATATTATATCTGTAGTTTAGGAAGATAATTGACTTTGCCCATAAATCCAACCTATACATTTTTTTCTACTTTAGGAATTTCCACCGTAAAAGAAATCAGAGATAGGATTACATAACGAGAAGAATATGCCATAGAATTATTTGAAGAATGGAGTAGTTTGAGAAATGAAAAAGCAGCCGATGCAAAGAAGGTGAATTACGGGACCCTCAACAGATTTATGTTTAGAATAAGAGGTTCTAAATATGCCCAATTAATATATTTAATAAATAGAATCTACGTTAACTTAATTTTTATGTTTATCGTAATCTTACAATGTGGCCCGGAGGTTTATTTTATTGAGATATAGTAAAAAGTTGACAATTAACACCTTTACATTTATTTGTTATACATTTTTTAACGATATTCTATTATATATTTATATTTTTAATTAAAAATTTATATAAAAGTACAATTAAATTATCCCTTTACAACATATATTGGAGTAGCTGTTGGATATGGTTCTTAACTTAAGAAAAAATAGTGGTACTAAAACAGCAAAAAATGTCAAAAATGCAGTGTCAAAAAATATAAATGTAAAAACAGCAGAATCGATTGAAGGGAAGAATACAACAAAATTGGAACAAGCAAAAGGAAATAATGCCCAAACTTTGGACAGTGAAGATGAGTACTTGCCTCTAAAATACCCACAAGATGATAAGTTTAAGGATTATGTTCAAACATTCAAAATTCTAAGTCAGGATTTAAAATCAGCAGGTATTTCTACTTCATTAGAAGATAAAGAATTAAACTCAACTAAGGATTCTAAATCAATTATAAATTCAAAAAATATTCACGCTAAACTCAGAGATTATGAAAAAATTTTAACCCAGTGTGTTCTGTTTGTAATAAGATTATTAAAAGTAACCATAATAGCCTTACATGTAATGGTCTCTGTAACAAAACATTTCATATGTCATGTGCTAACCTAACAAAACGTGAATTTGATCTACTTAAGAAGGTTCAAACTATTGCACATTGGTTTTGCAGTACTTGTAACGAAATTTTAAAGAAAAATGGTAATATTGATTCAATTACTTGTAATATTCAAGATATTCAAGAGCAATTCGATTTTATAAAATTACTATTGGTTAATATAAAATCTACCATTAATCCAGAGAAAATAATAAAAAATAGAAATAATGAAGAAGATGCTGTTTCAAATGTTAATTCAAGGATCATTAAAAAGGAGACAAACGAAGTACCAAACAATGAAAATGCAATACATATTATTTAATCAGTCAAACCAGATTTAGAGAATATCTAGAAGGATGGAATAAATGCGAAAAATCGATTTAAGTCCGATAATAAAAGAAAATTATTAATTTTATGTGATGATTATGGTAGGTATATTCAAGATCATCTTAAGCTAAATTAAAAATTTAAAAACTTTAAAGTAAAAACGATAATAAAACCTATGTCTATAAAAAACTTTAATCAAAATGATTTTGTTGTTGTTATAGCAGGTTCTAATGATTTTAAAAATCAACAAATTCCAGATATCAAAAACATATGGAATAATATTAAATTATCGTTAAATACAAATTTTATTTTTTTGTCCTGCCCAATAATTTCTAAATATAAACAAAATATTATTTCTTGCTTTAATCTTAACCTTAATAAATGTTTAGAAAAAATAAATAATTGTGTTGAGAATTCAATTTCATTTATAAACATTGATTATTTCAATTATATAAATTTAAAGAATAATTTTTTAATTAATATTTTAGCAAATGAAGTAAGTTTTAATAAATCAAATTTTAACACGCTGTCATTTATAAAACCTAATACAAATGTTTTTCCGAAAATAATGTTCTAATAAGTAATAAACAGTCAAATGTTTCATTGGATCATTTTTTTTTTAGACAAAACTCTTCAGGAAGTAACTTTTCCTTGATATTACTAAATATACAATCTCTTAGAAATAAAATTAATGAACTATATTTATTTTTAAACAATCATAACTACCCAGATTTAGTTATATTAACAGAACACTGGTTAAATATCCAAGAACCTGTTTTTATGCCAAACTATATGGTTGTTTCTAAATTTTGTAGAGCTAGTTCTTTACATGGCGGCACAATGATTTTTATTAAAAGAGAATCTATTAAATATATTTCTATATAATTCTTGTAAAACTCTATTTATCTCACAAAAAATTGTAGAACTAACTTCAATTTTTATATTGGAAACAGTTTGTTTAATTCATAAAAAGCATAGAAATAGTATTAATTCACATACTTATAATACAAGAGAAACATTTAATATATGTTCACCTATTCCTTCTTCAAGTCTTGTAAAAAAAATCCATAATTTATGATTCTAAAAAAATTTTCAATTTTCTTGCAGTTTTTATTAAAAAAATGTCAAATTTTAAAATGTTTAAAAAAAATGTTAAAAATATATTATTGGAATAAGCTTATTATACTCTAGAGTCTAGATGAATGTTTTGGTGATACTCTGTCATAATTATTTGCATTTTTTTTGTTTATGACGATATTTTAAGTTTTACTATATTAATATATTTTATTGTTAATTTAATTTTAAGAAAGGCTTTGTCGATAAAAATAATACTTTATGACAATAAAGCATATTTTGATTTTGATTTGATTTGATTGCGGCTGTTAAACTGTATCCCATATGGAGCATACTGTAGCAAGCCTATGTTCTCAGATAAATGCCGAATTGATATATAGGGTGTTTCTTAAGTACTTGTAAAAATTAAGGGACGTGTTTCTGACGTCAGGATGAGAAGAAAAGTTCCAATAAACATTCATTTGAAAATTGTGGTGGGTGATTATGACATAAAAGGCGTTTTTTATGGCTAGTTTAGAAGTAACCTTATCTTTGGATTTTCAAATGGGACACCATCTATATTTTTAGATTTTTGGAATGTAGAGATCATTTTACGCACAACTGTGCTACTTTTATTAACTTTTGTGTCAATTTATCATTTTTAAAATAAATTCTATTTTTTCATTCACAGTGCCGTGACTCATCTTAAATCGTTCTAATATACGTTAACACATGTACAAAAATACCTACACAATAATAATAACTTAACTAATAAATTTAGACAAGCAGTAATATTTAACACTACCTAGATGTTTATTTAAAAATTACAAGTAAATAATATAACAATTAACAGTTCTAAATCCTTACTGACTGACCGAGTTAGTGACCAATAAGGTTTTCAAAATATCCACCCTGAGCATATCTGCATAGTCTTACCCGGTAAACGTTCTATTCTACTACGTTTCTGAGCATTTCTGGGTTTATATTTGCAAAAACTTTCCGTATCCTGTATTTTAAAATTTCCAGTGTTGCTGGGGCGTGATATAGACTTGGTTTCTAATATGACCCCCTAAAAAGAAATCAAGTGGGGTTAGGTCTGGCGAGCGGGGTGGCGATTGTACTGGCCCATGGGTGGCAGTGACCCAATCCCCAAATCTCTCCTCTAAATAATTTCTTACTTTATGAGCATTATGGGTGGAGCCCCATCTTGCTGAAAATACATATGCTTGCTGTATTACCGCAAGAGGTAGGTCGTCCAAATACTATTTAAATTCGTTTTCTAAGAATCTCAGATATCTCTCACTGGTTAAACGTCCTTAAAAAAATAGTGATCCAATTATTCTATAGCCAATTATTGCAGCCCAAACATTGATTCCAAATTGCTCTTGGATATTTCCCTGAATCATCAAATGATGGTTTTCCAATGACCAATATCTTGTATTTGTTTGTTCAACATACCATTATTGGTAAACCTGGATTCATCCGAGTGCATTATTAAATAGGCTAAATTATTGTGATTATTGTTGTTATTTAAAAACCAATTGCAGTATTTCAATCTTCTATCAAAATCGTTTTCGTACAAATGCAATTGATATTTGTAAAAGCGATGAACATGGTTCCTTAATATTTTTCGAACGGATTCGCGGCCTATATTTAATTCTTGGTCTAATTCCCTTGCATAAATAGTCGAATTTTAGTCTACCAAAGTCAAAACATTTATTTTAATCTTCACTTATTATAAATTTCTGAGTAACCGCGGGCTCAGACCGCATTTTTCTAATTAAATAAATGATGTTTCACCTACTTGGGTAATTAATCCAACCAGGATTCTCTTCTTAATACGTTTTCTCAGCTTCGGCCGCGTTTTTCCCGCTCTGTTCATAAATAATTAAAACATCTACATGTTCGCTTTTGGTTAACATACTTCTGATTTAGTTTTAGCCAAAATAATTAACACAAATCAAAGGGAAAAAATAATTGTTTATAAATTTAAAAAATTCCAATTTTTATCCCAAATTCAACTGTTATTCATAGCACACTTAAGAATTTTTTGAGGCTTTATCTCATTAGTTTTCAAAGAGATATTTAATTGTTTGTCATGACTTACTGGATGTTATTTGATCGTATTGCAGTTGCATATTTGATACAACAGTAAAAATGGATATTGGAAAACTGTGATGGATACTTTAGGCACATTAAGTAATTTCAATTGGTTAATAGGGTCAGATATTGCAAAAGTATCCAACGCAGCATTCTCTACTTAGTTTATATCTAAAGTTAGTTATTATAATATTTAATAAACAATACAATAACAAACAGCAATGGAACCAGGTCATACTTGGGTTCATTGTAATTAATTTTATTGATGTACATTATTATTAGAGAAGTAATAAAACACTAAAGACGTATAAGAGGGTTTTCTCTGTTCTCCCCCATGTAACCTGAGTTCGAACCACCCTACGAGGCTACGGCCCATACATGGCAATCCAGTTATTACATGGCGACCGTGACAGTTGTTACATGGGTATATTTTTTTAAAGTGAAAAGTTTAAAAGTAAAGTGAAACAAACGAAGACTTGTAAGGTACTAGTGATGGGGAAAAATCAATCGAAAGAAGAGATTATAATTGCACAGGCGGGCAACAGTGGAGGCGTTACCGCGTCCGGAGAGAAAGGACTAACGTTAAGTGAAATAATTAAAATTGTGGTTATCGCGTTTACAATAGTTGGAATTGTTTTATATTGCGGTTACCGTGGAAAAAAGACACTGGAAAAAAAAATACGGAGAGAAATTGTAAGAAGTCAAGAGCTGGTTTAATGGTATGTCATCGGAATTCCTTGGGCCCTACTGACTGTTCCGCAAAGGGGTCAGCAACGCTGGACAGTGCTAATGTGGCGCAATGCCGTTAGTACTCACCGCTGGAAAACTGGGATGCCAACACGCAAGCTGCCGTTATGAAAAGAGGCAACAGAGTTTAAGTTAAGTAAAATATTTAATGTTTAAGTATAACTGTTGGGTTACTTCTAATGAAGGACTTAAAAGAGCTATATGAAAATTTAAAAGGGTTTTATAGTAATCTAAAAAAAGAACCTAAGGAGCGTAGAGAAAGTTTAGATAGGATTCAGAGTTTAAATTTAACCCTAGGACAATTAGAAAATAGGTTTAAAGAAACAAAGAGTAACAAAAAATTTAAAGAGGAACAAGTAGGAGAAGCTAGAGAATATTTTAAAGCTATTGAAGGAAATATTAGTTGGTGTAGGAAAATTTTATTAGATAGGGTAAGCGATATTGACTTTAATAATAGTGATAGTATTACATTAAATATGGGTGAAAAATTTGATATTAGAACAGCTACGTCTCTGTTACCGTGTTTGGATGGCACTGAGAGCGTAACAAAGCAACTTATCGATGCTATTGAATTATATTCCGAACTTCTTGACGATGCGGGAAAAATTTTTTTAATAAAATACGTTTTGAAGGTCAAACTATCGGAAAGTGCGAAATTAAGATTGGGATCAACTTATAATACGATTCAGGATTTAGTCGCGGATATAAAGGCTCGGTTGTTAACTGCCAAATCAGCTGCGTCTATATCCACACAGCTTCACAATGCTAGGCAAGATAATAAATCCATTGACGAACATGCGAAATGTATCGAGCAGCTCTTACTTGACCTAACTTTGGCTCAGGCAGAGGGTGATGATGGAGCTGTGCCAGTGTTACGTAGAGTAAATGAGAGGCTTGCTATTAACGCATTTTCCAATGGGTTGCGTAATTACGAGGTTAGGACGATAATTAAGGCTAGAAATTATCAAGAACTAAAAGATGCAGTTATCGCTGCGAAAGAAGAAGAAACCACTCGAAATTCAGGCACTAGCGGTAATTCGAATTTGTTTTACATGCGAGGTAAGAAAACCCATTCTAATTTTTCGTATAGAGGACGTAATTCGCACTATAATCGCGGAAATCGAGGAAGGATAGGTTACAACAATTTTAACACAAATTGGAGTGTAAACAATAATAGATCAAATTTCAATGTGGGTCAAAATATAGGACACCGAGGTCAAGGTCGAGGTAATTATTCAAATTCGCCGAGGCGACCGACTAATAATAATTTTTATAGAGGAAATGCTAGCCGTAGAGCTTACGTTGCACAAGTGGAAGGTACAACTGCTAGTAATAGTGAAACTATTAACTTAGATAACAGCACGTTTTTTCGGACCTAATAGTAGGCTCGAAGATAACATTTTTTGTGTGAATGGTTTAAATTATGTAAGAATTAGCTACGGAATGAGTGAACTTTTATTTTTATGCGACACAGGTGCTAGTATAAGTTGTTTTTTTCAAAATTTTTTAAAAGGTACAGAAATTATTGATACTACCAAGAAATTAAATATTAAAGGAGTAGCCGGTTCGTTGACTACTGTCGGCTCAGCAAATATCTCTTTTTTAATTAATTGTGAACAGATTACTCATGAATTTTCAATTGTTGACAATTTTGACTCGGATATACAAGGTATTTTAGGCTCAGATTTCTTTACTAACTTTGATGCTGTAATTGATTATGAGCAATTTTCATTTTCATTTTGGTTAAATAATAAAAAGATACAGGTTCCCTTAGAATCCAAAGACGATAAATGCAGTATAATACCACCTAGATGTGAAATAATTAAGTTTTGTTACACAAATAGAAAGGATGAATGTGTAGTTATGAATAGTGAGATTTGTGAAGGAGTGTTTGTTGCTAGTGCTATAGTAAAACCTGTAGGGAATAAAATTCCTGTAAGAATATTGAATGTAAATGAGCGTGAAATAAGATTAAGAAATTTTCAACCTAAAGTTGAGAGTACTTTTAACTATAATGTATATAATTTCAGTGACAATGATATTTCAGTAGAACGGGTAGATAAAATACTCAATTTAATAGATTTAAAGTCGTTGAACAGGGAGGAAAAAACCTCAATTGAAAAAATATGTGCTAAATACACTGACATTTTTCATTTAGATAATGATCCTTTGACAGTTACAAATTTATACCAACAAAAAATTAAATTAAAAGAAGGGGCACAACCGGTGTACGTAAAGCCATATAGGCTACCACACGCACAAAAGGCGGAAATCCACAAACAGGTCGGGAAAATGTTACAAGACGGAATAATAGAGGAAGCAAGTTCAGAATGGTCGTCTCCTCTATTAATAGTACCGAAAAAACCGGATAATAACGGAATTAAAAAGTTTAGAGTAGTTATTGATTATCGGTTACTAAATAGGCAAATTGAAGATTGTAAATTTCCTTTGCCAAATATATCTGAGATATTAGATTCATTAGGTAGTTCAGTTTATTATAGTCATTTAGATTTAGCTCAAAGTTATTACCAACTAGAATTATCTCCTGAAAGTGGACCTTGTACTTCGTTTACTACTGACAGAGGTCAATATCAAATGAAACGTTTAGCAATGGGGATGAAGATAAGTCCATCGGTTTTTTCAAGGCTGATGACGATAGCAATGGCTGGGCTAAATTATGAGTCGTGTTTTGTTTATTTGGACGATCTAATTTGTTTTGGACATTCTCTTCAAAATCACAATAAAAATTTAATCAAAATATTTGAAAGACTTCGACAAGTAAATTTAAAACTCAATCCCGGTAAATGTGATTTTTTAAAAAAGGAAATTCTTTATTTGGGACACATAATTTCTTCTGAAGGTGTAATGCCAGATCCAGAAAAAATTAAAGCAATTTCTCAATATCCTATACCTAAAAACGCGGATGAGACAAAAAGATTCGTCGCGTTTGCTAATTACTATAGGAAGTTCATAAAAGATTTTGCGGCAATAGCTTATCCTCTTAACCAACTATCTCGAAAAGGAACAAGTTTTAACTGGACTAAAGAATGTCAGGACTCATTTGATACATTGAGGGCGTCGCTCATGGGTCCTCCAATTCTACAATATCCGGATTTTTCAGATGAAAATCAATTTATACTAAGAACCGATGCGAGCGGGTTTTCTTTGGGTGCTGTTTTGTCAAATTCCAATGACAAGCCCGTTGCATATGCATCACGAGCATTAAATAAAGCCGAGAAAAATTATTGCACAATCGAGAAAGAGCTTTTAGGTATCGTATGGAGTGCGAAACATTTTAGGCCTTATTTGTATGGTAAGAAGTTTAAGATTTTGACAGACCATCGACCTCTAGTTTATCTGTTTAATATGACCAACCCTTCAAGTAGGCTTACTAAGTTTAGATTAATTCTGGAAGAGTATGATTTTGTTGTTGAGTATGTTCGAGGCTGCGATAATGTAACAGCGGATGCTTTATCTCGTATAGTGATAGATTGTAATGAATTAAAGGAAATGAATACCAGACTGGATGAACGAATAAATGTAATGACACGAGCGCAAGAGAAATCAAAAAATAATGTTTTAAAAGAAAGATCTACGCAGAGTACGACCGTAAATAATAGGCTTGATCACCCTGTAGTTGCGGAAGTATTAAAGCGACCGAGTAATACAATTGAATTACGCGTGGTTGCAGAAAACGAATTTGAGGATATAAATAATAGTCGACTTAACATAAACATAAACAAATGTAAGACATTTAATAATAATATATTATATGATGAAGCTTCACAAATTATTTTTCTTAGACAGATTACCCGATCAGCGTTTGACTTAGGAAAATCGTTGAGGGATCTGAATAAACTATGTAAAATTTATAATATTCCGGAATTATACATAATGAAAAATGCTAGCAATATTGAATTTATAAATATGTTAAATAAAAATAAAAAAGACATAACTGGTACCAGTAATTATAACATTAAAATATGCGTGGTAAGAGATTTACAACGTATTGAAAGTAAAGAGCTAAAACAACTAATTTTGAACGACTTTCATACACTTCCTACAGGAGGTCATGCGGGTATAAACCGTATGTTTAATAATATTAAGCGACAATATTTTTGGCCAGGCTTAAAAAGGGACATTGAAAATTTTGTGAAAAAATGTGACGACTGTCAAAAATGTAAATATTCTAGACTAAACAAAAATCCTATGACAATAACGTCAACAGCGACGTCAGCATTTCAAAAAATATACTTAGATTTAGTGGGACCTTTACCAGTAGATTTGCAGAATAATAAATATATTCTAACATTGCAATGTGAACTTTCAAAGTTTATCGAAGCATACCCCATACCGGATAAAGAATCGGAGACAGTTGCTAAGGCTTTCGTAGAAAATTTTATTTTACGCTTTGGTATTCCTTCAGAAATAGCTACAGACCAAGGACAAGAATTTATGGCAAATACTTTCAAAAATTGTTGTAAACTTCTTAAAATAAACCAATTAAATTCAACTGCGCACCACCACGAAACGCTAGGTAGTCTCGAAAATTCTCATAAGAGTTTGGGTGCATATATTCGTATGCGAGTAGCAAAGGAACCCAACAACTGGAGTTCGTGGATAAATTTTTGGTGTTTTTCGTACAACAATTCGGTGCATACATCAACACAGTATTGTCCATTTGAACTAGTATTTGGTTCACCAGGTAGAATCCCTTCAAATTTAAAAAAGCAAATTGATCCAATCTATAATTTCGATAATTATCCAACAGAGCTAAAATTTCGGTTACAAACAGCATGGGAAGATGCGCGAAATAATTTAATAGATTCGAAACAAAAAAGAAAAGAACGATTCGATACAAAATGTAAAACTATTGATTATAAGGTCGGAGACTTAGTTCTATTAGATAATAAAAATATGGAAAGTAAAATGGATTTACTGTTTACAGGTCCTTATACTATTTTAGAAGTTAAAGATCCTAATTTAATTTTAAGAGTTAATAATAAGTGTAGAGAAGTACACAAAAATAGGGTAAAAAAGTATTACAATTAAGGCTATTGTATTTGTATTTTAGTTAAGTTAGTTGAACATATCAATTTTGCATTAAAAAAAAAATATATTAGTTTATTAATATTTTTTTATTTTTTCGGCGGGAAAGGTGTGATGGATACTTTAGGCACATTAAGTAATTTCAATTGGTTAATAGGGTCAGATATTGCAAAAGTATCCAACGCAGCATTCTCTACTTAGTTTATATCTAAAGTTAGTTATTATAATATTTAATAAACAATACAATAACAAACAGCAATGGAACCAGGTCATACTTGGGTTCATTGTAATTAATTTTATTGATGTACATTATTATTAGAGAAGTAATAAAACACTAAAGACGTATAATAGGGTTTTCTCTGTTCTCCCCCATGTAACCTGAGTTCGAACCACCCTACGAGGCTACGGCCCATACATGGCAATCCAGTTATTACAAAACAATGAAGTTTTCTTTAGAAAATCCCAAAAAATCTTAATGTTGTGATGCACCAATGGATTTGTAATTAAAAACTTCATCTACTTATACTATGAAAGTGGTATAGTTGTATTTAATTTCTAGTAAGACACATAAAAGGTGATAATATTGCTTGGGTATTTTTGTACACGTGTTAACGTATAATAGAACGATTCAAGATGGGTCATGGCACTCTCGATGAAAAAATAAAATTTGATTTAAAAATAAATGTTAAATTGACACAAAAATTAATAAGAATAGTTCAGATGTACGTAGAATGATCTCTAGATTCCAAAAATCTAGAAATATATAGGCTGTCCCATTTAAAAATCGAAAGTCAAGGAAAGTCGCTAAAATTTGTACCTTAAAAAGTGACTCCTGCCTAGTTTTATCTCGTTCGATTCAAATCTAAAGAAATGGCAGCTGGAAAGTGATCTCTGTATAAAGACGTCGACGTCAGATGCGGTTGATCGTATCGGTTGGAGCACATACAAACGTGGCGTATAGCGTGACCTACGGCGTTTATTGGAGGCCAGCGCCTCATTTTTGATTTAAAATAAAAAGGAATCTGGTTAGGCACAATTTAATACTAATTTAATACGCATGATAAATTAGTTAAAGTAATTGTTGAAAATGGTCACCGTCAACCATTATGTATGCGTGGCCTGGTAGTTATTGGACTGCCCACCGCTGGAGCTTTTTTAAAGGATCCGGACTCCGAAACCGCTAAAAAAGGTTTCTAAACATGTGGTGGTTCGGCGTTCAATGATTATGGAGTATTTTGTAAATACGTCTAGCCTCACAACAATTACCATCAGCCAAAAAGATATTTTTGTGCCTTATAGGTCAGCTCGAATTTCGTAACTTTTTTGAATTTTTTGAAAAGCTTACCTAAAGTAGAACACACTAAAGCCAAAAAAATCGCTTGATGAAGCAATATCTCAAAAAAAAAGAATTTTTTTATGAAAGTTATTTCAGGTTATTTTTGGTAATTATTTGAAAAGATACAAGATACCCACAGCGAATTTCTCGCTAATTTTTTTTTAAAGCCTAATTTGAAAGAATATTTAATTTTTTTCACTTATAGGTGCTATATTAATTTGGCATCTGTTCTTCGTTAAAAGAAACAAAACTACCACAATAAAACAAAAAAAAAAAATGCCGAAAAATGTAAAAACTTGAACAAAACAGAAATATGTAGATTGGCCGACGATAGCAGCTGACAGCCGAAAAGACGATCCTTTATAACAGCTGATCGCTGCGCTGTTGACACGCGTACATTGTAGCGATATGATTGCTATTTTCCTTTTCCGAGTTTAAAAAAATAATTATAAGATATTACCCAACTTTTTGAACCTTCCTCATTTCCCATCCTAGCAGAGGATGTCTCACCTTGTGGTCTCTGTTGAACAACAACATTTTTTACATCGCGAATTTTAAACAAAATGATGAATTAGAAACCAGTTAGCGTCCTTTTAACCTATGTAGTTCTAGGGTAGCAGCGCAGTAGCATTGCAATTATTTCTTGCGCGGGTCGACATAAAACCAATCACGTTTGGCAACACTGTCAGTAAACTTTTCTTTTATAGGTTTTAAGAGAGCTCTCGATTAAAATTTAAAAAATTATGAAAATCGAGCCCTATTCAGCATAAAGCTGGATTTATAAACTCGAAAAGTTGGTGAGGTTCGATACTGGACAGTCCAGAATATGGCATTTATAAAGTCAGTAGCGAAGTTTGAAAAGTTGTTGTTTGATTGGTTGAATTTTTTGTCCAATAGAATGATACAGAATACTGACACTAAATTTGACAGATTGTAAATTATTATTTTCTTTGTTTATAATTTTGTTCGATTCCAAATTAAAATTAAATCGTTTTTGAGTTTCGTGCTGTGGTAAAAATGTTATATTATTACAGCCTGCTTACGGCGACATTTTCCTTTTACGCGGCTTATAGGAGAAGGGGTAGCAATCGCTGCTTTAAAACGCGACCAATAAATGTAAGCAGAATAGGGGCAGATAGATATGATTATTTTAAAAAGATAAGGTCTTGGGATACACCACAGTTTTTTAAATATGCAAGGATGACTCTTCCAGTTTTTAATAAATTATATTGTTATACAGGGTGTTTCATTAAGGTCGAAGAGCGGCCATATCTCGGAAACTATTGGGCATAGAAATTCAGGAAAAAAAATTAATAACTAAAGTGGCCATGGGAAAATCCTGGAAATAATTTTTAAGTTCCGCATTTTGCCGCAAGGGGGCGCAATTGAAAAGTAAATTTTTAAATTTTAGATATCTCCGAAAATTGCACGTTAAGGTATATTTTTGATAACACCATTAAAAAGCTTGGACAATTTTGCATAATTTTGGTCCCGTGCTTATTGGCGTACCGACTTTAGTAAGAGTGGGGGAAGCTGTTGAATGTGTAATCATTTAAATCGCTGTAACTTATCAACGACTTATCCGATTTTAGCAAACTAAAACTTGTTTGGAAGAGAAATGTAAGTACTTTTAACTATCGTCTTGAGTGGTCCATGATACTTCTCAATAAAAATACAAGAGGGCGCAATTTGCAATAATAACACATTTCTTAACTTTATTTATTTATTTCAAATCATACGGTATAATTATGATACCATAATCGAAAAGTAGATGAAATTTGCTACAAAAAATGTCAAAACCGCAGGTCGATATCTCCATCCGTTTCAGAGTTATTGCCAATAGAATAATTTTTAAAACTTTAAATGAAGAAGCGGTTGTTTTCATAGTTTTGTGATCAAGCATTCCATGACAAAAAATATTTTTAAACTTTATGGTTAGGTAGGTTTGTTTCTCATTATTCCAATGTCAAACTCCGTGCCTTCCTTCACACTTTATCTAGGCTTAGGACTAGTCCAAATCATGTAAAATACAAAATTTGGAGCGTGTTTCAAGGCCAACGGGCCATAAAACAGTATTGAAATAATTATCGGAAACTATTGAAGGAAACAATATTCATGAAAAGCTTCTTAGGAAAATAATTGAGAGACTTTATAAATGTTCAAAATGACCTCCGTTGTGCAAAATACAACGATTAATTCTTTTTCTAGAACTAGAGACAGCTGTTTCAATTTCAGCTCGTGAAATCGAATTTAGTGCATTTTCAATTCGCTCAATCATGTTGTCTCGTGTGGTTGGTCGCGTTTTATATACAATGTCTTTTATTGGCCCCCACAAGTAAAAATCTAACACAGTTAAATCCGGGGATCTAGGTGGCCAAGCAAACAAACTACCCCTTCAAATCCAGCGATTTGGGTATCCAATATCTAAGAAACCACGGACCATATGCGAAAAGTGTGCCGGGCATCCATCATGTTGATACCACATGGATGTTCTTAGGCCAATAGGAACATCTTCTAAAAGGATAGGCAAGTCATTTTGTAAAAAGTTTAAATAAGATTCACCATTTAGATAATCATTAAAAATAAACGGTCCGATAATTCTGTGTCCTAATACTCCGCACCACACGTTAACACTCCATCTGTTTTGGTGATCCACTTCGCGCATCCAGTGAGGATTTGTCTGTGACCAATAGTGCATATTGTGTAAATTAACTTTGCCACAGCTACTGAAAGTGGCTTCATCAGTCCATAACACGTGGGAGAGGAATTGAGGATTCTCGTTACACATCTCTCTTAGCCAATAGCAATAGTCGAGCCGTCTGTCATAATCAGTTTCTGATAGCGCCTGATGTAAAACTATATGAAAGGGATGCAGCTTAAAATCCCTTAGAATTCGGAACACTGCAGTACAACTTATATCTAGGTCTAAAGAAATTGCTCTTATGCTTAAATGCGGATCGGCCTCTACGTACGCAAGAACGTTTGTAATGTTGACTTCATTTCTTACTGGACGTCTTCTAAAAGCAACTGAAATGCGTCGTACACTTCCCGTTTGCCTTACGCATATTGCCAGTCGCTGAAATACTGCTCTGCCATAGTGCCTTCGTTCAGGATATCTGAGAGCATATTCGCGTTCCGCTATAGGCGCATTTTGAAAACATTCAAAATATACGGCCAGCATATCGTAAGCTTCGGCATTGGTAATATTGGTATAAGCCATTTTTGAAAGGTACGTATCACAATTTTCTATCAAGAAGTTTAAGATGAATTACGGATGAACTTTTGTCAACACCTTTCAAAATGAAACTAGTTGACAACTATTTGCATTATTTGTCTTATCTCCATGGAAACTTTCAGATTTTATTTCACAGCTATCTAGATTTATTTTTTAAAACACATCATATTGTTAGAGTTACGCCTAAATGACACGTTTTCCATGATTGCCATTAATTCTAGAGTGGTTTCTGGGCCATTGGATAAATGAGAAACAAACCTACCTAACCATAAAGTTTAAAAATATTTTTTGTCATGGAATGCTTGATCACAAAACTATGAAAACAACCGCTTCTTCATTTAAAGTTTTAAAAATTATTCTATTGGCAATAACTCTGAAACGGATGGAGATATCGAACTGCGGTTTTAACATTTTTTGTAGCAAATTTCATCTACTTTTCGATTATGGTATCATAATTATACCGTATGATTTGAAATAAATGAACAAAGTTAAGAAATGTGTTATTATTGCAAATTGCGCTCTCTTGTATTTTTATTGAGAAGTATCATGGACCACTCAAGACGACAGTTAAAAGTACTTACATTTCTCTTCCAAACAAGTTTTAGTTTGCTAAAATCGGATAAGTGGTTTATAAGTTACAGCGATTTAAATGATTACACATTCAACAGCTTCCCCCACTCTTACTAAAGTCGGTACGCCAATAAGCACGGGACCAAAATTATGCAAAATTGTCCAAGCTTTTTAATGGTGTTATCAAAAATATACCTTAACGTGAAATTTTCGGAGATATCTAAAATTTAAAAATTTACTTTTCAATTGCGCCCCCTTGCGGCAAAATGCGGAACTTAAAAATTATTTCCAGGATTTTTTCATAGCCACTTTAGTCATTAATTTTTTTTTCCTGAATTTCTATGCCCAATAGTTTCCGAGATATGGCCGCTCTTCGACCTTAATGAAACACCCTGTATTATATTATATATTACTTTTATAATTTCTATGGCCTAAGTTGTAGGTAAATTCATAATTTTGGATTAACTTGAGTAACAATAAATTAGTGTCTTCATTCTCTACCGGGTGTTTCTCAAAAGACGCTCACCCCTATAACTTTTTGTATTTATAGATATTAAAATGAAATTTTGGAATTGTGCATAAGAGATGAGTCTGCATTTATTGGCATAAATTTTGATTTGTTCCGGTTTAACCGAAAGTGACCTTGACTTTGGTATTTTAAATGGGATACCCTGTATATTTTTATTTATTTGGATTCAGCATGATATTCTGAGTAAAATGACATCCTTTTGTCATTTTTTGACGTGTTATAACATTTTAATTCTCATTTTTTGTATTGAATCTAGAGGGCCATAAATCAATTAAATAGGTTGATTTATAGTCAAGCAGTTTACGAAAAATAAAATTATGTCATATTAATTGACTTTCTATGTTTCACAAACGTTTAAAAAATGAAATGACGTTTACTCCATTTTTCCAAATGGAACGATAGTGGTTAACTAGGATATTTGAAACGAGCATTTCTTTCCCAACAATTTGATACCATACACTCCTATGCTATTTTAAAATTAACACGAAAAAATTTGCTTTAAATCCCAATCACATATTTAAAAGCGTTATGTATTATTATAGCCGCCCTGTCCTTTCTAAAGAAAAGAAATATAAAGGCGGCTTTGAATAACAATTGAATTGAATATCAAAACCAATATGGCTCTAATTAAAAGTTGTTCAAATGTTATTCGTTTATAAAACTTAGATTGTAAATCAGATAAAATGGTTAGTTTTACTAGAAATAAACAAATTGATATGGTCTTAATTTTTGGAGAGACCAGAAAAAAATCTTCTGATTCCACAAGATTGTATGCAGAGAGATTTCCAGGTCGTCGACTTCCAATCCAGTATTATTTTTCAAAACTGGAACAAAAAATGCGTACAGAACTCAATGAGGATGCGGTCAATAACTATGTTGTAAGTGAAGAGAAAGAAATTGACGTACTATCATTAGTTAACATAAATATTATTGCCTCAGTCAGAGAAATTGCTGTTGAATGTGATATTAGTAGCTCGTCAGTATAGAGGATCTTACATAAATACAAATATCATGCATACAAATACCAGATTCATCAACATCTCTATCGAAATGACCATGCCAGAAGGCTTGAATACTGTAACTGGTTTTTACAAAGACATCGACAAGATCCAACATTTCCGTCGAAAATTCTTTATTTGGATGAGAGTCGATTCACAAATTTGGGCATGTTTAATAAAAACAACGAGCGTTATTGGTCACAAGATAACCTGCATTTAATGGAAGAAGGCAATTTTCAAGAGGGATTTGGATTCAATTGCTGGTTAGGTATCATTGGAGATAGAATTGTGGGACCAATTATTATTTTTGATGGTCACCTTACCGGCGAAAGATATTTAGGTTTCTTGCAAGTAGAAATAGAACAATTTCTTGAAAATTTGCCTGTAGTTGAACAAATGGCTTTTATTTTTCAACAAGACGGGGCTCCACCGCATACTTCTCGTGCTGCTAGGGAATACCTTCATAACACGTATGGGGAAAATTGGATTGGCACTAACGGACCGATAAGATGGCCAGCAAGGTATTAAGCTTTTTGGTAGGTATGTCTTTTCATCCTTTAACATTTTTATTTTCTAAATTAGATCCCCCAACCTAACTCCGTTGGACTTTTTTGCATGGGGAACCCTCAAAAACAAAGTCTACAACGTTTCACCAGTCACCTGTGCAGAACTTGAAAATAAAGTGAAAGCAGCAATTCAAGAAATGAATGTAAACCAGTTGAGAAATGTAATGAGGGCAACTGTCGAAAAAGTGGAAAATTGTTTTCATCAACAGGGAGGACATTTCGAACATTTAGAGCGATGATAATAGGTATTATAATTAAAGTCCTAGATTGATTTATTAATAATGATAAACAATTACTATCTACTATTAGAAGTTTGTTGAGAATGAATTAGTTAACTGTTTAGTTCGTTTAGTTTAGTTTTAATTAAGCCTAGTTGCCTAGATAAATTTCTTAACACCTGCGTAAGTTTTAAAATAGCATAGGAGTGTATGGTATCAAATTGATAAGAAAAAAATGCTCGTTTCAAATATCCTAGTGAACCACTATCGTTCCATAAACTTAGAAAGTCAATTAATATAACATAATTTTATTTTTCGTAAACTACTTGACTATATATTAACCGATTTAGTTGATTCATAGCCCTCTGGATTCAATACAAAAAATGAGAATAAAAATGCTATAACACGTCAAAAAATGACAAGTGAGATGTCATTTTACTCAGAATATCATGCTGAATCCAAATAAGTAAAAATATACAGGGTGTCCCATTTTAAATACCAAAGTCAAGGTTAAACCGGAAGTGCTAACAAATCAAAAATTATTCCAATAAATGCAGACTCATCTCTTATACACAATTCCAAAATTTCAATTTAATATCTATGTGGGATCTAGACCAGTTTGCACACATCCCAATGCCGAATGTGTTACGAAGGTGGGCGAAGGGCATCCGGGCGGGGAAGCTCAACCGGGGAAGGGAAGAAGTCACGTAGGGAGTCGGGTAGAAATCAATGACGGGAAAAGACGGTCGATTAAAAATCGGTGCGAAAGACGTTCGCGGTAAAGACGATTCGGTTACTAAAGACTAATTTAGTGTTATACCCTCTAATACCACTTTTTGCACTTTGTTTGTTTGTTTACTGTAATATAACAGTTTATTTTTAAACCATACCGGCCGTGTTTATTTTGTTTGTAGCCATAATCTCACATAATTTGGGGGCTCGTCCGGGATATTTTGCGAACAATAGACAAAAGTGCCGGGCTAATCGCTATAAATATTAGGATATGTGCTGATATCTGATAACGCATAGTGACGTAGTGGTAGAAGAGATTAGTCAAAAAACGAAGTAAGGAAGACGAATAAAAAGCAAAGACGAAAAGAGGACGTTCAGATGTTTTAAAGACGACAAATGACGGAAGAATGATGCTTTAAAGAATGTAAGGTAACAAAAGAGGCTAAAACTAGGTGAGTGCCTATTGAAAGACAGTAGCTCGAATTACAATATTTTCGTTTGTCAGGCTAGTAGATAGATAACGAGACACTAGACAATCGAACGGGATAGTGCGGTGTAATAAACTGAATAACGACTAGTGCAGCGCGATAATAACTTTGCCAAAATGATGTCATTAGCTGATATACCCGGTACTAAAGACAGTATTAACGTCGCTCCGTTTACCATAATCAAAAAGTTTCACAGACTAAATTTTGATGGCGACGGCGATCGAGGTAACAGAAAAAGACTTCGAGAATTTACAGGTTTTACGTTTGATAAAGGTTCTCAAGAATTAAAAGATGAACTAAGTGCTACTGAAAATAAATTTTCGGTTAGTCATCTTACGTCGTTTGCGAGTATTTTAAATATTGACTATGAAACGTCCAAAGAAGATTTGGTAAAAAATATTATTAGTGCTTTACTAGATTTAAATCGTTTACTCGAGGATAACGACGGTGCTAATACAAAGGAGGACGAAAAAGACGAGGACTTTACTTCGGAAGCGGGCATAGACGCGGGCACAGAAGCGGGCACAGAGGCGGGCAATTTGGCGTGCGGCTTTTCAATAAACTTTCGTGACGTCGAAGACTCTATTCGGAAATTTGACGGTAATGGTTCTTACCCGATCGAGAAATGGATTGAGGACCTGGAAGATATGGCTCAGCCTTTAGGATGGAGTCAACTGAATTTGTTCATTTTTGCGAAAAAGTTACTTGGTGGCCTAGCTAGATCGTTTGTGCAAGGGGAAAGAGGTATTCGATCGTGGACGATTTTAAGAGCAACTTTATTAAATGAATACTCGACCAGACTTAATTATGCACAATTACATAAGTCGTTAGTGGAACGTAAACAGAAAAGAGGTGAATCGGCGCAAGCATATTTTTTAGTTATGAAGGAACTTGCAACTCATGGAAGAATGGAGAATGATGCCTATATTCAATATGTAATTGATGGAATTTATGATGACCAGATTAATAAAACTATTTTATATGGAGCTAAGAGTATGTCAGAATTTAAGTCAAAACTTAAGATTTACGAGGAAATTAAAAGCAAAACTCAGCAAAAATCTGTACATAGACTTCCACTGCCTAGTACAAGTGGAAGTAGTCGGCAAGATAAAAAAAATAGTTGCTTTAACTGCGGCTAGATTGGCCACAAGTCGTTATTATGTACTTCTAAGCACTCGGGTGTTAAGTGCTCTAAATGTAACAAGTTTGACCATAATAGTTTTGATTGTAAAGAAGTAAGTTCCAGCGATCGGTGAAATACAGTGAGATCTACTATTACAACCGAGGCTAATGTAAACAAAATTATTGCCGATCAGATATCTCCCATGCACAAAATGATTTTCATTGATGGCGTCAAAGTAAGTGCTTTGATAGATACCGGAAGCTATATCAATATTATAACAGAGAATGTTTATAGACAACTTGACTCTCCCACTTTAAAACAAAGTAACATTTCATTATTGGGTTTTGGACAGACCAAAGTAAGAATACTTTTGACCCAAACATTATAGCAGACGAAAATAATTTTAATACGACAATTCATGTGGTTCCGGATGACGTTACTTTTGAGATAGCCATTCTAGGACAACATCTCTTGAATCAGGCGGAACTAATAGTAAATCAGAAGAATATAATTATTAAAAATATTATGAAAAATCAAGTAGAAATTATGAATATAGCTACGGATTATTTTGATGATCCAGATATAGGGGAGGTAAATTTGCACACCAGAGATGAGATAAAGAAAATAGTGTTACAATATTTGCCTGAGAAAACAAAAGATACGTCTATTGAAATGGAAATAGTCTTAAAAAATGATGATCCGATTTACCATCGACCACGAAGACTACCATTTCCAGAACGAGATATTGTAGACAAGCAAGTAGAGGAATGGATAGCTGATGGAGTGATAGAACCATGCAGTTACGAATTTTCAAGTCAGGTAGTAGTCACAAAAAAGAAATGTGGTTCGCCTAGAGTGTGTATTGACTTCAGAAAACCTAATAGGCAAGTAATTAAAGATCGGTTACCTCTACCCCTAATCGAAGACCAGTTAGACCAGCTGCAAAAAGCACGAATATTTTCAACAATGGACTTGAGGAATGGATTTTTTCATGTAGCCGTTACCGAAGAAAGTCGTAAATATACTTTGTTCGTTACACATAAGGGCCAGTACCAATTTTTAAGAGTCCCGTTTGGATTATGTAACTCTCCAGCCGTATTCAAGAGGTTTATTAATCATGTTTTCAGAAGTTTGATTAGTAGCTGTATTGTGCTCCCATATATGGACGATTTAAAATCCCAGCAACTGACGAAGAAACAGCGAGAGATAGAATTAAAATGGTTCTGGAGGTTGCTAAGGAATACGGCCTTGAAATCAATATGAAGAAATGTCAATTTCTTAAGCGCTGAGTTGAATTCCTAGGGCATATAATAGAAGATGGGCAGATTTTTCCTTTTAAAAATAAAACTGATGCAGTTATGAAATTTCCACCGCCAACTACGAAGAAGCAGGTTCAAAGTTTTTTGGGACTGACGGGGTATTTTAGGAAGTTTATACCATTCTATTCAATAAAAGCCAAACCTTTGACGAACCTTCTAAAGATGGGCGTTATATTCAAGTTTGACGATGAAGAGCTAAATGCGTTTAACGAGTTGAAAAAAGTTCTTGCTGAAAAACCAGTATTACAAATCTACGATAGACAAGCTGATACAGAATTACATACAGACGCTAGCCAGGACGGCTATGAAGCAATTTTATTACAAAGAGCTCAATATGACAATGCATTACATCCAGTTTACTATATGAGTAGAAAAAAACGGACCCCGAAAGAAAATATAGTAGCTAGGAGTTGGAAGTCTTAGCCGTTATTGAAGCTTTAAAAAAGTTCCGTGTCTACTTACTTGGAATTCCCTTTCAAATAGTAACCGATTGTTCGGCGTTCCAAAAAACTATAGATAAGAAGGATCTAACAACAAGAGTTGCCAGGTGGGTTTTACTATTAGAAGAGTTTGATTACGTTATAGAACATCGTAGTGGCACTAGGATGAGGCACGTTGATGCGCTGAGCAGAAACTCAATTATGCAGATCGAGGTTGAAAATACATGTAAGTTGAAGATCAAGAAAGCGCAAGATGAAGATGAAGAATCAAAGGCTATAAAAGAAATTTTAAAAACAAAACCATATAAAGATTATTTTGTAAAAGATAATATTTTATATAAGTATTATGATGGATTCGAAGTTTTGGTTGTGCCAAAACTAATGCAAGCTGAGATTATTAAGAAAATACATGAAAAGGGTCATTTTGCTGCCAAGAAAATTGAGGAAAAGCTAAAACAAAGATTTTTTATTACAAAATCGAAGAACGAAATAGAGAAGGTTGTTTCCAGTTGTGTTACCTGTATAATTTATAATAGGAAGAGAGGTAAACAAGAAGGGTATTTACACCCCTTACAAAAAGAGAGTATTCCTTTACATACATACCACGTCGACCATTTAGGACCATTGGAATCAACGAATAAAAACTATCGACATATTTTTGCAGTCGTAGATGCGTTCACGAAATTTATATGGCTTTATCCAACCAAATCCACAACTACTAAAGAAGTTATTGATAGACTAGACTTCACTAGACCAACAAAAGAAAATTTTTGGAAATCCTACAATTATGGTGTCAGACAAAGGAACAGGTTTACAGCGCAAGAGCTTGAAGACTACTGTAAGAAAGAAGACATTAAACATTATGCCATAACAACTGGTTTACCTAGGGCTAATGGTCAGATCGAAAGGCTTAATTTCATAATTATTTCTGTGCTATCGAAACTTTCGAGTGATCCAACAAAGTGGTATAAAGACGTAGATAAGGTGCAACGGATAATGAACTCTACTTATCAAAGAAGTATCCAAACAACGCCATTTGAGCTTATGGTAGGAGTGGCTATGAAAAATCAACGTGATTTAGAGATAGCAGATCTTATAAATGAAGAATTTCAAGGTGAATTCGAACAAACCAGAAAGACACTTAGAGAGATAGCAAAGCAAAGCATTCTAAAGATTTAAGACGAGAATAGGAGAACTTATAATCAAAGAAGACGTCCGGCGCACCAATACAGGTTAGACGAGATGGTTGCTATTAAACGTACTCAGTTAGGACCCGGCTTGAAATTAAAACCGAAATATTTTGGACCATACAAGATTATAAAATGTAAACCGAATGACACCTATGATGTCAAGAAAGAAGGTTTTTGCGAGGGACCCCTCCATACATCGACGTGTGCTGAATTTATAAAGCCATGGATTCCATTTGAAGACTCTGAGATGTCATCTGAGACAGATGACTTGCAGGACAGCCGAACTGTGGGATCTAGACCAGTTGGCACACATCCCAATGCCGAATGTGTTACGATGGTGGGCGATGGGCCTCCGGGCGGGGAAGCTCAACCGGGGAAGAAGTCACGTAGGGAGTCGGGTAGAAATCAATGACGGGAAAAGACGGTCGGTTAAAAATCGGTGCGAAAGACGTTCGCGGTGAAGACGATTCGGTTACTAAAGACTAATTTAGTGTTATACCCTCTAATACCACTTTTTGCACTTTGTTTGTTTGTTGACTGTAATATAACAGTTTATTTTTAAACCATACCGGCCGTGTTTAATTTGTTTGCAGCCATAATCCCACATCTATAAATACAAAAAAGTTATAGAGGTGAGCGTCTTTTGAGAAACACCCTACTATCCATTTCTGGTTTTCCAATTTCTGGCGCAAAACACAATACTAAGCTTACAACAAATAGAAAATCCAAATACAAATGACGGAAGGGCGACGTAAATACCAAAGAGCCAAAACGCGACAAATAAAAGACATTTGACATTTCGCTGTAACCACATGACTTTATAATAGTGTCTTCATTGGTCAAAACGAACCTCTCGAACTCCGAACATAAAAATTGGTTATATCGAACTTTTCGAAACTTACGAACTTTACACGAACTGAGTGTTCCCTTTAGTTTAAATTGAAAATCTTATTTCCAACGCCAATTGAACCTCAACCTCGCCAACTTTTCGAGTTTATAAATCCAGCTTAAGACCCGGCAAAAATATTTAAGCTTGATACTAAAAGCGTCAATTAATTTAACTGTCACAACAACACAAGCAATTATTTGAGTAAATGAGTTTACCTAGTAAAACCACACCCAAAATATTTTTAATGAAGAATGTTATTTACTTCAAATCGAAAACGGTTCACAATAGTAAAAAATAATAAAACCTAACAAGATTAAAGTGTCTTAAAAAGCATCTAAAGAGCCATTAATTTTTTGTAAGGATTAGTTAAGTGTAAAATTTAGAGTGCTATTTAATTAAAGAATAGTATGCGGTGGCGTTTCTTTGCTCATATTTAATAGATTAGAGGCGACCCGTACGCACGCCACTGATGCATCTTTAAATGTCTAACTAACACGAAAAGTTCTATTGTATCCTAATCATCGATCCCAAGTTTCAGATGAATATCTCGGTACGTTCTCGAAATATTGGTAAACTTATGGTTTTATTAGTTCAACTTTATTGCCCTGTATCTTGAAAACGACGAACTTACGGACATTTGTTTATAAGAACTTTTCCTCTTGTTTTGAAGTCAGAAACATGTCCCTCAGTTTTCTACACCTACTTAGGAAACACACTGTATTTTAAGGATTATTATTAACATTTTGTTATAACAATTTGAAGTATCTAATATACAAGCAAAGTCGAATTAAGAAATTGACATTTTCTCAAAAATGTTACACATTGTTCAGGTTGCGCGATCTCGAGATTAAAACTTCTGAGATTAATCTTAGAATTTTTAGAACGAAACTCTTTCGTGTTTGAGAAAAAAGTAAATTACGTTTTCCGGCAACACTTGCTTCCAGCAATAAAATTAAATTTCTAGGAACAAAAATTACATCATGGCATTACTAGTTTACTTCGACATATTTGGCTTTGGTAAAATATTTTAACGGCCCTTGAATGCAAATTTACTACAAATATTGCTGTAAAGAGAACAAAGATTATTTTGTATTATAACTATGTCGTCCTAGAATGTACGATTCCCATCAAAGAGTTTGAATTTCAATAATAAATCTTCGGCCAGCATTCAGCAGAATCTGTTTCTGACAAGCCAATTAGGTACGCTTTGCTAGTGTCCAATTTATATACATGAAAACAAAGATTTCAAATAAATTAGACATCAGACACATTTAGAATTCAGCTTATTCCGGATTATTTATTACAGGTCTATATGAAATGTAATAAAGTTAAATGTCGATATTCCTTCTTTTAAAATTACCTTGTACAATTTTAGGGGCTTATATTTACTACCAAGCTTACAGCCATATTTACCAAGTTCAGTTAATTCTCAATCAGAATTTCACTTCCACAAAAATTGACAAAGCTTGACCTACTGAAAATGGTTGTACTTTTATGTCACTAATCGCCTTTTTATATTTTGACGCACTAGTTCGAGCAGATAAGACAACATTTTTTATCATCTTTCCCTAAATGGCCCTCTCGAAATTGCATTTGTGCAGCATACGTTATTTCTTCTGAACTGAAATCGGAACGTAGTTGTTCCGTTTTTATTTCTCTTTGTTCGGTCACTTGAACTAAGAAAGGCACCTGTCGGTCTTCCACTCGTTTTACAGGAATCATGACTTATATCATGTTCTTTTGAGTTAAAAGAATCAAAAAATTGTACTTCCGAATTCAGCCATGATAAATTTTGTTACAAAACGCATTTAAACTTCTCGAGAACGCCAACCACTTATTATTGTACTGCGCCAGAAAGTTTTTATTTTTGTCTGAGATTCTTCTGACACACTGTCACTTTCCATTGCTTATCAACTTAAGCCAGTAAATACTCACACTTTTCTTTAAAGTTTTTTGTTTTACAGTCCTCTACCCACTCAACAAGTTTCTCTCTGGTCACACAGACATACTTCGCTCAAGATCCTGTAACAAAACAAATATCCTACTTTATCGGGTAATCGATGTTTGTTATAATATCGAGGAACTAAAAGATGTATTTTAGGCAAGATCGCAAAATATCGCAAAATTTTGTTAGAAAATCTAAAAAAGTTCTCTTTAAAGCATAAGAAAGTGTAATATTAATATTAAGCTATGTTTAGGAATTTACTTATTGTCTAAGAACAAGTTTCTGAAATGTAATTTTGTTGTGTGTAATGTAAGTGCATTATAAAAAATAATAAAAAAAATATTACAGAATGCAGAAGTTTTGAATATTAACCATTGCTAAGCTTTTACTTACGACTAGCAATAGGCGCCATAAACAAAAAATCCCTTTATTAATAAATTTGTGGGAAGGTCTGATGGAATCAACTGCTGGAAACCAGTCAGTATCAAAAGATAATTAATATGGTAATGTTGTTTTTTATCATTTAAAATCACATTAATTAAATGTACTTTTCGGCCAAACTGCTGAAAAGTACTACGTTTTTTTTAATCGACCGAAAAACAAGCACTTTCTAGATAATTTTTTAAGCGGAAAAATTCACTTTACCGCTCTAGGCCGAGAAGCAAAAAAGAGGGACTGGTAAAGTACATTACCGGTCCTTCTCTCATTACCATTCAATTTTTTATTCAGTCTGTTTATTAAATATTTTCCTGACTATAAACTTTTCAACTGTCTAAAACTATACCAATTAAATAAGCCATTATCAAAATGTTCTCGTATGCTACAAGCCTTGTGTCGATTGGAAAAAAAAACATTCTGCATTACACTCCGGCCTTGTAGGCTCCCTGTAAATAGTACTTTTCGCTCTTGTAAGGTAACATATTATTTTTTCTTTGTCTACCTATTCCTTTCATTTCAAATACTTTGTAAAAAAAATATAACTTGAATGTCGAATAAATGACAATAATTTTAAGAATAACCCCACTAACATCAAATAGGACTATGTCGCCAGAAAATTCAACTTCCTGTTCGTAAACAGTAAGAGAATTTTTTGGTGGTGAATTCGGCTGCTACTGCTATAATAAAAAACAAATTACACATTTTTTAATGATAAATGAGTATCACTAGGTCCACAAATTTGACAGATATGACGCCATGTTGGATTTTTTTTTAAATGGCAGCCCTCATTTACAAACACACGATAATTTTTCCGTTCCAGAAATATAGGGATTCTTAATTTGCCTTCTTCGATTTTGTCTTTTAGTGTCTCGCCCCTTTTATAAATAGACCTTTTAAGATAAAAACCCCAATTATTTTCATAGTAACATAATTTCCGGTTGCCGAGTTCTTTACGCTATATTCAAATACGAAAGATGCCAAGAAGTGACAGATACGACTCCATTTTGGATTTTTTTTTAATGGCAGCCCTCATCCATAATAACACGAGCGAATTGATGAGGGCAATTTAGGAACATCCGTATTTTTGGAAGGGTTAAAAATAAATATCGACAATTATATGTTTTTGATATGATGATAAAAATATTCAAAATGGCGTCATATCTGTCAATTTGTGAACCTATATATTTTCTGACAATACAATATGGTTTCTTAATAATAGTCAGCAGGAAAATCGCCAATCGGCTGACACTTAAAAAAATGCCCTGCACAGGGTGTCTTGTTTTCGTGTGTTCTCATATACCAGTTCCTATAATATAAAAGATAGAAAGATGGGGTTTACGGCTTACAGTTCTATTACTCCCCCTCAGATTCTAACATACTGGACGATTTTGAAAAATTGTCATTTTTGACGCTCCTCTGTATCTCGATTATTTGATAACTTATCAATAATAGTGCTCAAGATGGCTGACTTGCTGTCAGATGAAATTTTGGCTCCAAAGAAAATCGAAAAAAAGGTGGTAAATAAGGGCTATCATTGTAAGAAAAGTGTTGCGGAAGTAGTGAAATGTAAAAAGTGTATTAACTGCTTTCACCCGACCTGTTGAGTACAAGCCTCAAAGCAGAAAAACGCCGAATGTATCCACGAAGTCGACAAGGTTAGAAAAGAAAGTGTAAACATCATCAATGAAGGTAACACGAAACTGGACCTTCTGAGGATTCTAACGAAGGAATTGCAGAGTAAGAATCAAATCCTTTAGGAAAACATCCAGTTACTAAAACAGAAAGTAGTTTTCCTCGAGGAAAGATTAGGAGGTTACGAAAATCAAAAAATCCATCCAGCGCCATCTAACAGTGTGCTAAGACTTAGAGATGGACCGTCGAATCCGTCGACCAAAGAAAACAGCAAAACCTCGCCACCCAGGGATGCGCGACAGAACGAAAAACATGTGGTTGAAACCACCGAAATACTGAATCCTGAAGATCCCAGAATCGAGGAGACAACCGATATCGATACCAAATCGCAGATCACAGCAAATGAGAAGCAATCGTCCGATATAATACCCAGAAATGTTGAGAATGAGAACCAAAATAACTGGGTAGAGGTTAAATCTAAATACAGAAAGAAAAAGGTCAGTTGTCAACGTGAAACGTCCGGAACCACTTAAAATAAAAATAAAACAATTCTAGAAATAGCGACAAAATAATGTTCCTATTTCTATCAGGTCTGGCACCTGAAGTAACCAGTGAGAATGTCATGGAATTTTCTTAAGGGAAACCTACTCGTGGGCTGTCGTTGTGAAGAAATGAAAACAAAAAATCAGAAATACTGCAGCTCTTTCCGACTTGCAGTCTCACAGAAAGATGTGAATAAATAACTGACATCTAGCCTGTGACCAAGAGGGTCAATAATCAATCAATTTTCGGAACCTTCAGAGCCAAAACACGGCAACAGCAGTCCATCACAGACGAAGATAAAATTTCTTCATATTAATATACGCTCTCTGAGGAGAAAGGCTGATGAAATAGAGTCTTTCGTGGCAGATAAGAACATAGACATCTTCTGTATAATAGAGCACTGGCTAACAAAAGAAGAAATAGAGGTTATCCTAAATACAGGGCTACTCACTCAGAAGTTACTCCTCGAGATATTAGTCAACAGAAGGCGGGACTGCCATATTTGCCAAAGACTCGTTAGTACTAAGTGATGTAAATATAGGTATTAATATTGAAAATGTATGGAATCTTGTTATATATATAGTGACAGTCTCAAAGTATTCATTGTAAATGTGCATAGGTCTCTTTCAGGGAGTCTTGATATCTTCGGAGAGCTGCTAGAGGATCTAGTTAAAAGAATAGGGCCTAGTAAACAAATAATAATAGCCGGGGATTTTAATGTTTATTTTAATAGAAACCAGGCTGCTTGCGTACAGCTCTGTGATCTTCTTGGTAGCTAAGGCTTGATGCAGATGGTATATGGGCCTAATCGAGGGGATTCCTGCCTCGATAATGTGTTTATCAGTTCGGGGGTGAAAGTGGGGAGGTGTTTGATATAAGGATCTCGGATCATAGGTGTCAGATCTTGGAGCTCTCGGTGGAAGCGTCCTTGAGGTCTACAGAAAATAAAAGGGTGTTTCGGCCCATAACACAGCGGGGTCTCCGTGCACTGCATAGTGGGCTGGATGCCGAGTCGTGGAACGGTGTCAACAGTGATAGTATGGACACTAACCAAAAATCTTATAAATAACTCTAACAACGCTACTAAAACCATCTGGCCAATTATAAATGCACATAGGGGGAAAACAAATAGAGCATCGAATGCTACTAGCTTAACACCGGACGATTTCAATGGTTTTTTTCTAGTATTGCCGAGAATGTGACTAAAAACATTCCAAATGAAAATATTGACCAAATGGCATATTTGGCTTCAGTTGTTCCGCCGCCATTTTCATTCTCGTTCTCAGACTTAACTTTCAACGAGGTGCGCGAAACGATTGATAGCCTAAAAAATAAAAATAGTCGAGACATTTTTGGTCTCAACATGAAGATAATAAAGACCATTAAAAGCGTAATTTAAATACCTTTAACAAAACTTATTAATTTATGTTTTAGCGAGAACGTTTGTTCTGAAGTGGGCCATTGTGGTCCTTATCTTCAAGAAAGGCAGTTCTGATCTGCCGGGAAACTATGGACCAATATTCTTGTTGCCGATTATTAGTAAGATAGTTGAAGAATGTATGGCCTTGAAGTTGGTTAGGTTTTTTGAGAAGAATGGGCTTTACTGACCTTGTCAATTTAGATTTCGCCAGGGTAGAAATACTGTCATGGGAATTTTGGACCTTATTTCAGGTATTGTAGAGGCTTTTCAGAATAAGCAATACAACGCGGTTCTGTTCTGTGACCTCAGCAAGGCCTTTGACTGCGTCGACCATGGTATCCTATTGCAGAAGCTCAAAGCATATAATTTTCATACCAACAACATAAAATTAATAAAATCCTATCTTAACAATAGGCGTCAAAACGCCAGGTATAATAATGACATGACATCGGCGGAGAGGTTGATGAACATAGGTGTTTCACAGGGTTTCATATTGGGCCCCATTCTCTTTCTCATTTATATCAATGACTTATCAATGAATGGCACCAGTGAGCATTACACCCTCTACGCTGATGATTCAACTATTTCTTTTTCTGCGGACTCACTAGAGGCTGCTTGTGCGGGATCCATGGATGCGCAGGATATGGCTGAGGCATGGTTTAGGTCGAATAGACTGCTGCTGAATAGAAAAAAAACTAATAGAATGGTCTTTGCAATGTACCACAAGTATGTAGACAGGATTGAGAGCGTGCAGAAGAAATTTGTTAATTCCCTTAATTTTCGTCTTAACAGACACAGACATTTTTTTCCTTGTCATTTGAATTTGGCTTTTTATGGTTTACAGACTCTTGAATCTAGGCGGAAACTTTTCGATGTGATTTTCGTTTATAAAACGGTTAACAACCTAATTGATTCTGAATTTTGTACTAACTACCTTTTATTCAATGCAAATCCTTACACACTTCGCAATAGACATACATTTAATATAAAAAATTTTTCTTCAAACTATTTCTCAAATTCACCTCTCATTAGATGTGCGCGCTCATACAACAATTTACCTCAAGGGGATGCTAATTTCGACCTTTTCTTTGTCAATATTGGACGTTTCAAAAGGTTTGTAAGGAATCGCAGTGCCTAATAACTTACATTGTTTCAATCGTTTCTAACCTAATTTTCTTACATTAATTTTATACACTTATTTTCTCCGAAAATTGTAATTGATTGTATTATTTTGCGTCCTCCTGTTATAGGGCAGCTGCGACTGTCTGTTGGAGGACCAATTCCTTTATATAAATAAATAAATAAATAAATAAATGAGAAATGTGGATGACCCTGAGGAGAGTTTGGCAGAGGCAGTGTTCCTGGGTGTAACCCTGGATTCAAAACTGGGGACTCATATCAACCAGGTTGCCAAGAAATTGGCGAGGGGTGTTTATGTGCTCAGAAACCTGTCGAGCTGCGTTTTCTTACCTGTTCTAAGGACAGCCTACTTTGCAGCCTTTCACTCGCACATTTCCTATGCGATTCTGGCTTGGGGACACTCATCTGGGGCTGGTAGGCTTTTTGCATTACAGCGCAGCGTAATAAGGGTAATGGCGTGGCTCGGATATAGAGATGACTGTAGGAAGGCATTTGCTAGTCCTGGTATACTTACGGTCTCATCCTTGTATATATTTGAGAAGCTGCTTTTGGCAGAGAGAGAGAGAGTAAAATTTTCTGCTACATGAAGATATACATAATTATAACTAAAGCCTAAAGGTTGGTTTGATGGGTATGGTCTCTTATATAACAGATTTTCTAAATAGCCTTGCAGACTGAGATCGCTTTCTTCAGCTTGGCGACAATCAATATTAACGGATTTAAGGGAAAAAAGCTTAAAATTATTGATTTTTTACAGAAATAGAGCATCGATATACTTCTTGTACAAGAAACTTGGTTCAAAGGGGAACGCTTTACGTGCCCAAACTACAATATATTTCGAGACGATCGACAGGGTCGTGCTCGAGGCGGAACCATGATTATTGTCAAGAAGAATATCATTGCACGAGCTGTGCCAGGCATGTCAAACTGTACTCATATAGAAGGTATATTCATAAAGGTTAAAACCAGAGATAACTGGCTAAAATTTGATTCTGTTTACTGCAGACCGGCAGGCAAGTTTGACCAAGGCTGTCTGGCAAAAATTTTTGAACGCAATGATTCAACAATTATAGGGGGGGATCTAAATGCGAAACACAGAGTGTGGGGCGGCCGAGCTCAAAACGCGCGAGGTCTCGCCCTATATAATAATTCACTAGACTTCAATTATCACATTCTGCCGCCGGAGGACTATACACATCTTTAAACAGGTTGTCTACCGGATATACTGGATGTTTTTGTCATCAAGAACACAGGACAGCTCCCACAACCGGTTGTGTTATCAGAGCTGTCCTCTGATTACAGGCCGATCATGGTTGAGTATGGTAATTAGGATAAAAAAGCCATGGATTTACATCCACGACCAGAACAAACTGGTTGGTTTTCAAGCGAAAGCTGAAAGAAAATGAAAATTTAGCGCCAATTCAGCCTGGCCTGAAAATATAACAAGCCGTTGAAAAACTAACATACAATATAAACTTTGCCATTACCGAATCTTCGGTGACAACAACAACCAGATTTTCAAAGTGGGGCGTCATTGGGAGCGAACTTGCTCAAAAGATCAGGTCAAAAAAACACATTAATGAGACAAGCATATAGAACTGGCGACCCGCGTATTAAAATACAAGCAAACAGAGCGGTCTCTGAAATAAGGGCATTACTAAGGCAAAAGAAATCTGATGTATGTCATAGAAAAACAGAAAATTTAGGACATGAAGACAATTCAGTCTATAAGTTCACAGGATCGTTTACAAAAGAAGGGAGGAAAGCTATGTCATATATCATAAATCCTGAAACAGGTCAAACATTGTCCGACCCCGGAGAGAAAGCTGAACTGCTCGCTGACAGCCTCAGCGAACAGTTCAGTGAAAATCCCTCTACAGACCCTATAAGAGACGCGCGAGTCGCCAGGACTGTCAGTATATGCAAAAGTACGCAGAGGGACTTGAGAAATATTCCACGTGTATCGGTTGAGGAAGTTCGCTCAGTACTGAGTCAAATTAACGCAAAGAAGGCGCCCGGCTTTAACGGCACAAGGAATAAAGCGCTCAAAAACTTGCCCGAAAAAACAGCAGTGGACTTAGTAAACATAGCCCAAGCAATACTCGAAAAGGGCTGTTTTCCAGACGCTTGGAAAAGGGCCAAGGTGGTGTTAATTCCAAAAACTGGGAAAGATCTGACATTGGCTGCCAGCTACAGACCAATAAGTCTATTATCGTGTCTAGGCAAAGTAGTTGAAAAATTGATACTAAATCGGGTAACCGATTTTGTATCAAACAATGACATTTTACCACCAAAACAGTTTGGTTTTCGAGCTGCTCATTGCACGGTGCGCCAGACAACACGACTGGCAACCAATATCCTAAGTGGATTTAACCGCCGCATGTCGATAGGAGCAGTATTTTTCGATGTTTCTAAAGCATTTGACAAGGTCTGGCACAACAGACTTGTAATAAAATTAATAAGGGCAGGGATGCCTGATTACCTTATCAGGCTGTTGATATCATATCTTGAAGACAGGTCATTCGCGGTATCGTCAGAAAACACAGTATCAAGAATAAGAATAATCAAAGCGGGGGTTCCGCAAGGATCGCCCCTTGCAGCGATTCTGTATAATATATACACAGCGTGATCCATTTACGCAACTATATCTATTTGCTGATGATACTGCCATGACTACCACCTCAAGAGCGCCCTCTAGAGTGGTTTCACGTCTGCATCGCCATATTCTGATCCTGCAGAAGTGGCTTGAAACATGGAAGCTCAAACTTAATGAAGATAAAACACAGGCAATTTACTTCTCGAAGGCAAGACTAAGACTACCCGAGACCAGGGTTAAAGTCAATAATATACCAATTAATTGGAGCAACAAAGTTAAGTATCTGGGCCTTGTCTTCGACAAGAAAATGTCCTGGAATGATAACATTGATGGTAGACTGAAAAATGCTCAAAAACAAATGGGGGCAGTGTATCCTTTAATATCTAGAAGCAGTAAAGTTAACAACTCGACAAAGCTTACAATATACAAGACAATAATACGACCTGTCCTAACATACAGAGCATCAACATGGTGCACAGTAAACAAGACGAGACTGAAAAAAACACAAATAATGCAAAATAAGACGTTACGAATAATAACTAACTCACAAAGACATGTACCAGTGACAGTACTTCATAACGATGCAAACTTAGAGACAATGGAGCAATACATGACTAAACTAATAACAAACTACCATAGACATCGTTTCCCTAAAGATTGGCTCCCACCATAGCTCAACTAAATGAAATAGAATAAATTCAAAAATTACATCAAATTAGTCTGAAGAAATAATGAAAATAAACAAAGAAGCAATAAACATCTGGAAGAACAATGAAAAAAGAACACCCAAACCCAGCTTCAAGAGTCACCGAAAAGGAAGACACGAATAAAGAATAAAAGTAAAAGCCAAATCTGGCTAACTTAAGAAACTGACAATATAACGACCTAACAAATGAATTTAAAACTTACCCATTAAAATACAGCTTCGAGGCTGCGTTCGCGTCTTCATACAGCTTGGATAAAACAAACATACATATCGTGTTTTTCATAATTTTCATATTTACTATTTTATGCCATATGGAACAAGTTTTCACAGAAATAAAAAATAAACTTAAAAACCAAACACATGCTAGTATATATTTGACAACAATCCGTAATGGCGCATTTACAGAATTCGGTTGTCTGTCATGGCTGTCCTTGATTGACCATAAAGCCTTCTATACGAAAAATGACTAATTTTACAAAAAATGTTAAAATCATCCCTTTTTAAAAGAAATAAATGTGAACTATTATATATATATTTGAAAAGCTCTTAAAAGGAGGGATAAGACAAAGAAATTATATATAGGGTGCCCTATTTAAAAAAATACAAGTTTGTCTTGTTACCCCGGCAAAAGGAAACCCGTTTCATTGTAGCAATGGTCGATAATACATGCAGGGAAGGGAATGATTGGGATTTCCATTATAGTGACAAGGGAAGTGTTATGGCACTCCTAAGTGGTGGATTTTAAATTTAGATTTATGGATTGGATTTGATGAAGATGGCGATGATGACGTCGACTTCTTAAATTTCACCCCTTAAGATAATATGAATGATTCTAATACCGAAGCGTGCAATAGATGTGATCAAAAAAATGAGCATGCTGAATATGATGTAGGTACATTTTGTGGAGTATCAACCATAATATTATGTAATTCTATTTGTAAGCAGCGTAGGGTAAATTAGTTCATGAAAACTATTTGATTTCTGGTATCCGTAAAATAAAATTAAGATAAAAAATTTAAGTCGAAATAAGATTAACCCTGCTTTAAAAAAATATATTCCACGCCTTGGGAGAACAGACTAACTCTCTTGGAGGGTGAGAAATCGCTTAACTTTTGTCTCGGCGTTAATGAATACAATTATTTGTTGCTGTACAGGGGAAAACAAAACAGTGCCATACCTTTGAAACACCCTGTGGGACGTTTTGTCATCTTTTTACATTAAAATTTCACTCTAGCCCAACACCATGATAAGCTAAGACATTTCCAGAGTCTCGCAAGAAAGGCACATGAATATAATTATTGCTTTTTTTGCAAGACAAGATAAGGCTCCTTAAATTTTGCATTATTTCTTGCCTCAGTCATCACTAGTCAATCAATATGAAAGAATGGCCCCTTTCCCGCTTCAGGGTAGTAATGGGGCATCACTTGAGATACTTTTTACTTTTCCGTTAAATAAGTAACAAAAAATAGCAAAACTGATTTTTATTTGAACACAGATTGACAAAATTTAATTTTTAAATATTTACTCCAATAATAGCAATATTTTCCCTAATTTTGTCAACTTTTATTCAACATTACGACATTTCGACGCATTTCAAGCCCCTTAAGTGAATCTTCTGCTACTATTTTTTTTTTTTTAATAAGGCATACATTTTTTTAAAGACAAATAGGACATAAAATATACAGGCTATCCAGCAACCTCTCGGAAGCGTACAGGGGAGGTCAAAATAACTCTAATTTGTTATAGAAAACCAAATGCTAAGGTACCCTTAGCGGAGATACAGAGCCCCAAAGGGGTACCCAGCGACTTACCTTTTCAGCTCTAACTTTTGAAATCGGCATGTTTAATTTAATAAAGTTTTATTATTCTATGTAAGAGTCATAAAACTGTACTTACTACTTGGTGGGCCAAAATTTCGACAGGTGTCATTTCACAGAGCTGAAATTGATTTTTTAAATAGTCTGGTCATTTCTATGTAAAAAAGGTATTCTACATTTGTTTTAATCGAATTCGGCACTTTCGAAGATAATAAATTTCTTGCATAACAGGTTTAAGCATTGACTTGCAAAATGTCTGAATTATAAAGTTTATTGAGATAAGTTATTTAAACATAGTAACTAATCGAATAACAATATAACTAATAATTCGTGTTAAAATAACAAAATTTATCATTATTACAACTCATTATTGCTCATATGAATCTTACTTATAAAGAAGCAATCGGCAATTGTGTGGATGCAAGAAGAATTTCTCCTGATACATTTCAAAAGCGAAGTGTGCCGCATAAAGGAACCATTGAAATGGTCAACATTTCAGAAATCACTTAAACGCAAGAATTTCTTTAATTTAATAGGAAGTCCAATGGAGTCATGTCGGGCGGCCTCGGTGGTCATAAATTAGGCTCACCTCGATCAAAACTGCTGACGAACTAAATTACTAAAATAGAGTGGTGCACTGTCGTGCATATACCACATCTGATTTCTAATTTCTAAGGGCACGTTTTCTTTTTGTTGTTAAATTATGGCAATTTCCGTCTCGGGTAAAACCGGCTCATTCATGAACAAGACAATACGAGTAAAATTATAATTTTGCTGAAATCGTTGCAAAAACTAATTTACGTAGTGGACTTTTGCAGGATAGTCAGCGGGAGATATGGTACGTACCTTTTGGACGTAATAAGGATGTAGCAGTTTTTCTCGAAGGATCCCATGAACAACCCACTGTGTCGCATAAACTTGGACAGACAGTTTTCTTACACTATTAGAGGGATTTTCAGCTATCTCTTCAACAATTTCCTCCTCTAATTGAGGGTTCCTTGCTCTTCTGGGAGGTGCTTCTCCATCACGATGCGGCAAAAAACTTCCTAAAATGGAGTAGCAAAATATTAGGTACTTTTTAGCATTTTTTTTAATTCACTTGACTTTTATCTGTTCCTGATAAGCTTAGATCAACCCTTTCAAAAGTTCTTCGATTCGGTAAACGTGCGTCGACTTGAAAATGTATCAAAATAAATTATTTTCTCCTCCACACAATTGCCGAGTACTAGTCCATAAATTAGATGCATGTCAGCACATTTACTTTAGGAATAATTCTCGATTACTTAAGTCTTATGTACTCAACCAGTCAGACAATTTAGAACAGTGTTGTCAATAACACATTATTAGCGAAATAAAAACGACTAGTGTTTTATAGTACGGGGAGTACGGACAAAATGACATAGTGGGCTTATTTCGAAATTGGCGGGCTATAGCGAGGCCACTGACACTGCAATACATGACGGCGGCCATTTTGACAATCCTGTGAGATGCCGGACGCCATTGGCTCAGTCGCGCCAAAGTAACGAGTGTGAACGTGTTTCGTGCCCACAGAAATTTATGTTATTACATGACTTTCTTCTGTTTTTTTTTTGGTGAGTAAACTATTGTTATTTGTAATTACTTTTAGGACCTAGTGATTTGAATAAACTTAAATACGATTATCGGTTGTTTAAAAAAAATATGATTATTTAATGGCTCTTGTTTACATTTGGACAAAATGACATACCTATACACTGGACAAAACGACATAACATGTCATTTTGTCCGTAGAGTTTCTGTTATTTAAATCTGTTCTATATTAATTATTATTTTATCCGAGTGATATGCCGCGGAACTATAAAAGAAAAACTAATCGGCAGTCTTGGAGCCAAAAATCCATGAATAAAGCTATTAAAACATGCAAGCCGAAGAAAATGGGATGGGTATTGGCTTGGATGGGTCAAAAGTTAGAGCCGAAAAGGTAAGTCGCTGGGGCTCTGTATCTCCGTTAAGGGGCACTTTAGGAATTCTCTCTATGACAAATTAGGGTTATATTGACCTCCCTTATGCACTCCCGAGAGTATGCCATATACTTACCGGACACCCTGTATACTTGAGCAGCAATGAACGAAATAAACTTAATTTAATTATTTAGTACTTGCCAGCATAAAATTTTTAGTTTGAAAATTTAAAAGTTTCCCTGCTCCTGCAAAACGATGCAATTTTCTGTAAAGTTTTGCAGGAGTCTACCTTTTGTAAAGCTTATTAAAGAATTCATAAGTTTGCCTCTAACTCGAAAAAGTTTGTAGATTCCAATACAATTTTTAAAACTTTAATTTGTGAATGGGATACAATATTTTGCTTTTGAAATCCGCACTTGATTTGGCAAAGCTAGTTGTATCAATTGAGTGTAAAAACTAGAGCTATCGAAACCAATGACGACAAAGTTATCGTCGTTGGTTGAAGCAGTTGCGCTGCCGTGTTCATGTCGTTTAAAGAGAATCTACTCTTTATGACAATGGCAATCTGTTGTCTCGGACAACAGGTTGTCACTATCTGCTGACGGTGCTCTTTATGTGGAGGCGCTAGCTCGTGGTCCAATACTTACACCTTCCCTTCGTCTTTGGTTTGTCTTGGGCGCCACCTGGTGATCGATGTCCAAACCAGGAAAAATATACCGTATATCAGGTCTATTGAGAAATCTATGCAATAAATAAAACTAAATCTTTCCCACACAAACAATAAAGTTTTTTTATTAAAATAAAAGGTTACTTGATAGCATAAGTGGTTGATAGTTTTATACGTTAAAGAAAATTCAAATTATAGAATTATTGTTAAAAAGAAAAACAGCCTTTCCAGGCGCAAGGATTTAAATTAAAAATTGGGGATAACCTCTGGGAAGATTCTAGAACCTTTTAGATCATTCAATGTTATATGGTTATGAAGCTGTTACCGCTTACCAGGATAGCCTTACATAAAAAAATGTCGTTAATTCAATTTTTAAAAAGGTAGATTAAATTAGTTTGCAACAAGGAGTATTTAAATTAAATTAATGAAAAAAATGAAATTAAAATGGCTAGATTATTAAATTCTGTATCAAAAAAATAATGTTCTGGGTGACTATACCAGCACGCTTCTGCGGTAGCTCCTTCAGTTGGGCAGGTGGACCTTAACTTGGTTAAAAATCCTTGGGAGCACTCCTAAGGTGGCTCGTAGGCTTATTGTCCCCTGTTACAACCCATGTGGTTCTTTAACCTCACATCTGGTGAAGTGGTGAAAAATCAATTACAACCCCAGCAACAAAATACACAACCCCTAAAAAAAAGGAATAAAAAAGAAAATTAGCCCACTGAATATCCACAAAACGATAACTAAGAACGAAAGGAAAAGAAAATAGCTTACCTCTAAAAGGGGGGTGAGACCTCGTGGTCTTTTTTAACAAAATGGCCCAACGGCGACCTTCTTCTCTGAAGGTAATTTCAGAAAGTGAAATGGAGGCCGCAGGGACTCTCAAGTAAGACCAATTCCCTTCTCTAGCAAAATCGGCTGACTCAATGCTGCCAACTGAACATAAACCCCAACAAAGGAAAATAAGAAGAAGAAGAAGAAGAAGAAGAGAACAGAGACGCAACATAAAGGATCCAAACGATCAGAACGTACAAGAGTCTGGGCTTTTACCAGAACCTAAATTACATAAGGAAATAAATCAAATAACTCCAAACAACTTTGTTTACGCATAAAGCTGCCAAAAGTACAAGTGGGCGTTCTGCGCTTTCACGGGAACCAGAAACGCAGATGTATAATTCGACTTTACGCGGCGGTGGCTAGCGCCATTGACCCACAGAACAGCAGAAGTAGTGCGTTCGCCCCATATTTTGGCTAACGTTATGCAACCAAAGATGATACCCCTAATTGACAATTTTTAACAGTAAATAAAAAGGAATGCACTTGGTGGAAACATATCTGTATCATATACACAAAATAAATAGTGGCAATTTTAAAATTGCTACATCTTCGCGAGAATAAGGGTCCTGATGATTTGTCTTAAATTTTTATAAAACAACAATCTCTTAGTTTAATTTTATGGAAGTAGTTCATTTTGTGCATGGCATTAGCTACAAGAAGTTGTTCATAGACGGATGGTGTGAATATTGTTAATAAAATGGCGACCCCCCTAGAACAGTCACATTTTTCTTACACCTCTAGGCCACTCTGCGTTGATATCTCGAACTACCGTGCCACCCAATGTGAAGTTCAATTAAACTATAGTTAGCACTTTCGATGTATAAATATCAGAGCATCGGGTGGACAAGGCACCCCCGTATTTCCGACTACCTACCTACCCACCTCATCCTCAGGAGGGTCTTAGCCACTTGGCATCGACCTGCCCGGAATCCTACCCTTGTCCCCAGGACCACGCCCGTGTTAACGCTTGGAAGAAATCGAACAAGTCCTCATTGCCTGCAGTAAAGTCAACTATGCTTCACAACGCTCATAAATTCTTGCGCTAAATATTTTACATTAATACTACTTTAACGGTTAACTGTGACGTTAACAATATTTTGCTTGAGTGCCAGCCGGAATTCCGGAAATCAAGAGGCTGTACAAATAACATTTTTACACGTAACTGAATTATCCAAATTCATCTTAGACTGCAGAGACGGAAGGTGTTTGCTGCCTTTATTGATTTTCAAAGAGCCTTCGACACAATCAACCATTATTTGCTATGCCAGAAGCTGTATGAATCAGGTATCAGCGCAAAATTTATACGTATAATTAAACCCATATATGATAATGCCCCTTAAGAAGCAAAATGGCGAATATCGAAAACGAAGGATATGGTCCCCAGGTGGGATAATCCCACCCCTCCAAGGAGGGCTGCCCTATGGAATCTGGGGAGGGCAGAAATTCGCTAGTTATGCCACAAATTTCTAAAGCAAAACCCTTGTTACGAATATGTTCCTATAATATCAGAACACTGCTCTCAGATGATAGGATGATAGAACTGGAAGAAGAACTGCAAAAAATCAAGTGGGATGTCGTGGGTCTTAGCGAGGTCAGGAGACGAGGAGAAAGTCAAGTCACTCTGAGATCCGGAAGCTTATTCCACTACAAAGGATTAGAAGAGAAATCCGAGGGAGGTGTAGGCTTCATCGTGCACAAGAGACACCTTGCAAATATAAAGGAGATCAAAAGCATCAGCTCAGAGTCATTTGCTTAACGTTTAAACTAAACACAAGATATAGTTTAAAAATAATACAGGCTTATGCACCAACATCCGATTCGGATGAGGGGGATATTGAAGTTTTCTATGAAGACCTAAACACCGCTTTGCACGACAGTCCAACTCACTATACCATCATGATGGGTGACTTTAATGCAAAGCTTGGAAGAAAACAAGATGAAACAGAAAGTTCCCTCGGAGATCATGGCTATGGAGAACGCGACGAGAGAGGATGTAAACTGTTGAACTACATACAACAGCACAAACTAATGGCTCTAAACTCTTTCTTCAATAAAAAACCGCAAAACAAATGGGCCTGGATAAGCCCGGATGGCAAACATAAAAATGAAATAGACTATTGTTTCACAAATAACAGAGAAATAGTCCAAGACCTCTCAGTACTGAATAACTTCACAACTGGCAGCAATCACCAAATGATCAGAGCAAAAGTAGCCCTAAACATAAAAAAGGAACGAATAAAACTCATGTCTAAAACTAAGTGCAACAAATGGTTATCTCCTGAAAACCCGGAGTCTTACCAAAATAAAATAGATGAAGTACTGGACGAGATTGAACATTCAGAAGATGGAGATATCAACATCGAGGAACTAAACGCAACCATAAGAAATAGCATCAAATCTACTGAGAAGGCACACTGCCCAAGAAGAAAAACCAAAGATGTGAAGATCAGTCAGAATACTAAAGAGCTCATGAGAGCGAGAAATGAACTAAGAAATAAATATGATGGGAATTATGCGCAACTACGAGCACTCAATAAAGAAATTTCAAAAGCTGTGAGAAGGGGCGTTAGAAGATTTAATTCGGAGAAAATAAATAAGATCATACAGCAAAACAAAGGCATAAAAGTACTCAGGAAAAAATTGTCACAAGGTAAGAAGGATATCTGCAAGCTGAGGGATAAACAAGGCAATGTGAAAACAAACAGAGAAGAAATCCTTAAGACAGTAGAGACATTTTATGCCGAATTATATAAAAAACAAACAGAAGGAACACCTGACGACAAAATTATTAAAGTTATGAACCAAGGGTCGGAAGATATCCCAGACATCACAGCAAGCGAAATAAATGGAGCCCTTTCCGAGATGAAAAACAACAAGACCCCAGGAGAGGACGGATTGGTTATCGAAGCAATTAAAATGGGAGGGAACAAGCTGCTGCAGGCTATAAAAACTCTTTTTAATGCATGCCTCTCACAAGGAACTACACCCTCGGAATGGAATAATGCACTTATAATATTATTACACAAAAAGGGCGACATAACGAATATCGGGAACTATAGACCCATAAGTCTCTTGTCACACGTGTATAAGCTCTTTACTAAAATAATTACGAAAAGACTATGTCATAAACTAGATTCGTATCAGACAAGAGAACAGGCTGGTTTTCGAGCAGGCTACGGTACAAATGATCACCTCCAGGTTTTGAAGAGTCTTATTGAAAAATGTGTGGAGTACAATAAACCTCTAGTACTTATCTTCGTAGATTATGAGAAAGCATTCGATTCAGTGGACCAACACACAATGCTAAAGGCTCTATCAGACTGCAGAATAGATTATCGGTACTCGACAGTTATCAAACATATTTATGAGAATGCTACTGCATGTGTCAGACTCCATGACAACACGGACAAATTCAATATCGAAAGAGGTGTACGTCAGGGTGACACCATCTCACCAAAACTTTTCAATACTGTTCTCCAGTACATGTACAAACAAACAAACTGGGACAACTTAGGTGTGAATATAAACAGTGAAAGACTCAATCACCTAAGATTTGCCGATGATATAGTCCTCATAGCCGATCGATTGGATGATGCAATCTCAATGTTAAAAAATCTTAATGAAGAGTCAAAGAAAGTAGGACTTAAAATAAATTGCCCCAAAACCAAGATCATGACAAACCTAAACTAAGAAATAAATATGCCCCAAAACCGGGTGAGGGCTTGTACATCGACGGTACCAGGGTGGAAGAAACTACATCCTTTAAATACCTCGGACACGAGATTTCCATTGGAAGAGATAATCAGACCCTAGAGATTCTTCGAAGAATAGGGCTCGCATGGGCTGCATATGGGAATCTCAAATATGTATTCAAGGCAGAGCTGCCTAACTGCCTAAAGAGAAAGGTTTTTAACCAGTGTGTCCTTCCAGTCCTTACCTACGGAGCCGAAACCCTAACAATGACTAAACGGACAATAAAGAAAATACGAATTACGCAACTAGCGATGGAACGATCAATGCTAGGAATCTCTCTCAAGGATCACATACCAAATACTGAAATCCGCAAACGATCAGGAGTTGCAGACGCCGTAGAGAGAATAACTGTATTAAAATGGAACTGGGCAGGACACATTGCGAGATCTGCTGATGGTAGATGGACAAGACGAATCCTTGAATGGAGGCCTAGATCGGAAGCCTTCAGAAATAGAGGACGTCCCCCCACCAGATGGACCGACGACACAAAACGCATCAGTACCAATTGGATGCAGACAGCACAAGACCGAACACAATGGAAATTATTAAGGGAGGCTTACGTCCAGCAGTGAACTTCGATAAGCTGATTGGTGATGATGATGATGATGATAATGCCGCTATGAGAATTGAATCCAACAACGGCTTGACCAAAACATATGAGATTATCGAGGGCGTACTACAGGGCGAGTCCCTATCTCCTCTCCTTTTTTCAATTTCATTGCAGATATTGAAAGCTATAAAAGATCTTGCAGGCATTAATATGGACAACTATACGAGTAAAATAATCCTACTGTTTGCAGACGATTTGGTCATTCTGGCCGACTAGGAGATTGATCTTAACCGCAGGTTTCAAAACCTTAATAAATATGCCACTTTAAACCGTCTGACAGTAAATATTAAGAAGACAAAGATGATAATATTCAGCAAGGGCGGTTACTCTGTCATAAATCTTACTATGATAGTATAGTGTATTAGAAATAGTATCTTCATATGCATATTTGGGAGTACAATTTGCATTATCTGGCCTATTTTTGTAAATGTCAAATCGTATTATAAACTAAATAAACTCTTGCCAGTGTAGCTAGTCATCAAAAATTAACTCGTGGTTTTCCAGAAAAAAACTATATGACAGCATATTACTTTCTTCTCTTACTTACAACATTGGAATTAGGGGCTTAAGGTACGAAGATAATACTGAGAGAGCACAAGTGAGATTCTTCAAAAACCTTTTATGGTTACCAAGAAATATCCCCAACTATATAGTCCGCCTGGGAACCGCCACTGTCAAAGTTAGCTTTCTGATCCTTAGAGCTGCACTTGCATGGCTTTTAAAAATAAAAAGTATATCTGATCAGAGGCTCCCAAAAATATGTTTTAATCGCCTGAAACACCTACGCGAGTCCTATAAAATACAACTGGGTGGCACAATTAAAACATTTTTTTGATTTAGCGGGACGCCTTGATCTCTGGAATACTTGTCTTGATAACGTTGCCAATGGAAGACAATTAGCAAACGATTTGGTTGAATCATATGTCAACGTGTTATTAGAACAATATTTAAAAAGTTTATCTCATTTGTCTTCTTTACTATTGGCCACCAGTTTCTCTTGCGAAAAACTGTCTTACTATCTAACACTTAAACTTACCACATATCTTGTAAGAATAATTGCACAGAAAGAACTACCTACATAAAACTTTTGGATAATTTGCTCAATTAGTAATCTCAATAATCGGCCAGAAATGCGAAATCACTTGTTTTTCGAATGTCCTTTCTACGGCCACCTTCGTTTAAACCACATCCCTGTGGTTAACTCCTTGGACAAACTTGCGGATGCTCTGGACCGAGACTCTTACGAAACGCTCTCCTTGATCGGTCATCTCGTCACCCCTCAGTACATTTTTTTTTGTCAAAAAAAAAGGAACTATGTTTCTTTCATAAATCAAGTTGCCTGGTTCGGGTTAGTTTATTGTGTCTTTTATTTTTGTATTAGTAAATAACCTTAAACTGGCTTCATGATATCTGAATGTTTTCTTTGATTTTTTATTTCTCTTGTTAAACTTTATCATAATAATATGGTTATATACTTCTTACTTTAAGTGAAAACAAACATATACTATAGTTTGCTACGCGGTTCAAGAGCTACAGCGCCTGAAAAGGCAGAGCGGTAAACTGCATAAAAAGAGTCGCTATGACGGAGCCAGTATAGGCGTGCGCAATAATTTTTTTAAAAAGTCTCAAATTGCGTAATACCTATTTATACAGCAAGTTACGTAATAAGGGTATTTTAGGCACGCGACGTGAAAATTGTCCTACGAGGCGAAGCCGAGTTGGACAACACCTCAGAGTGACTAAAAGACATTGTTTCGTAACGAATGGTATACAATATTTTTTCTACGGGCGTTTTATAATAAAAAACTTAATCTATTTTACCAAACATTTTATTACCTGTGTTTCATTTACACCTTTCATGTAAAAAAAATTGACACTTGCCAAAAACAAAATAGGAAAGAATTTTTTTGTCAAAACCTGCGGCAAATATTAAGTAAAAAATGAGTGATTAAGAAGACTCAGACATTGAAAATGCCGGAAATGAGGCAATGGTGAACCTTGTTCCCCAAAAATCAAGGAGTTTGTATGAGGGCACATACGAAAAATTCACCTATGCCTCATCTATTTTACAAAGAGAATTATCTCAACGTACTGTTTTAGGTTACCCAAGCATTAATTTTAATAATATAAGTAACTGTACTTTTAATATTTATAATAAATAGGTAAAATTATAAATTCTGATGGTATCGGCCTTAACTTGGTGAAGATCCATAATAAAAATTATGTTTTACATCTGATGAACCGCTGTGACGTTGAAACACGTGTCATGTTGACAAAATATAGTGAAAATCATAAAACAATAGTGTTTTTCTTTGGTAAAATTATAGTCTGTGTTTAGCTTTTAATTGTAAATAATAACTTTTAGGCACAGCGTGCTTAAAAAACTTATTTTTTATCTATTTTAACAATTATTTACTTGTTATACCTTAGAAACGGTTGCTATAAACATCATCATAATATCATAGGAAATATTAGCGGGCGATAAAGTTCATAATGCCTGGTAATTTTCGTAATGCCCGGTAATTATTATTAAAGAAATTATTGAACAAAATTTGCATTTATTTTTAACAGTTTTTTTACATAATATTATTCTGTTTTTCCTATGTTAAATGTAGAATTTTTGAATTTTGCTGAGAAAGAAGCTGGACCAACTATGAAATTTTGCGACGCGATTCGAGTTCTTCGATGTGCAGGAGTTTAACTATTTATATATAAAAATGAAAAAAAAATAAAGTATTGTATATACCACAGGCGTTACTAGACTATAATGCCCATCAGGTGAAAACTATCCCTCGGGCCAAAGGCTCTCGGGCTAGTTGCTTTCGCCTTCCGGGCATTATAGTCTACTTAACGCCCTTGGTACTTAAATGACTATTAAGCACGCTATGCCTAAAAGGAGGTTATTTAATAGTTAAAACGACAAGCAAAAAGGGGTTATTATAAAACGTCAGTAGAAAAAATATAAAAACAAATACCTACCGATTTATTTGCAAAGCTTGCCTATGAATAACTTTGCCTATATTTATTCATTTTTCAAACATCAACGTTTAAATATGATTCATAATAAATTAAATATAATAATTTTAAACAAAAGAGACAAGACCATTATAAATCCCCGCTGATTGCGGCGTGAGTTTCCAAATTTACCAAAACATGTTATCCTCAAGGCTTTAAGAATATAATAGATCATATTAGGCCATTATAATTTGCAATGTGAAGGAGAAAAATCAACGGCATATATATTACAGTGTACACAATATACAGGCATACGTCTAATTGTTTTAAGTAATATATTTTAATTACATACAAATTAATATTTTATGCAAATTCAAAGAGAAGTACGGCAACAATGTTTTTTGCTCGGAGTTCTTTCTCCGATTTCTTTCACAGCTCCCCAGCCATGTGGCGAACTTTATGTAAGGTTAATCGTACCTTTGTAATAAGAAATTTCTGTAGTATTTCCTAAATATTATAAAGAAATTGAATTGAGCAAATAAAAAATATACATCTCAATGGTAGATAATTAGCTTTTTATGAACATGCGAGTAGATCAACTTGCTGAGGTGAGACTTATTTGAATTAAGAAGGGGTTTGCTACATTAAAATATCAAAATAGTGGTGTGAATCAAGACTGATGGTGAAAGTAGTAGATAATGTAGCTTGCGTTCCCTTTACAGGATGTCAGATGTTGCCAGCGTACGAAAAACAATACAAGCAGTTTAAATACAGTCGAACTTCCATAACTCGAAGCACCACAACCCGAAATTTTCGCTAAGTCGAAATTTACTTTTGTTCCCTATATACTTTGTGTAATTCTCAAATCGAAAATCTCTATAATTCAAAGCAAATAAGCCATTTTACAGTTTAGCGCCGAAATTAGAGACAATGCCAGTTTTAACATTGCTTTCAAGATTTAACCATGTTCGAAGTCGGTATCGGTAGGGCTGCGGTGTGGATGTTGCGCATGGTATATGACGCTGCAGCGTAAATCTCTTGTTTGTACTTTTTGTGCACAAGTAATACCGTCTCATATAGATACATATAAGAATACAGGGTAAAGTCAAGATTCTGTAACGGATAAATAAATAATGGTTTGAAAGATTGTCCTCGCTTCAATCCTAGCATGAACCGTAATGCTCTCCTCTGGAGAATAAAAATGCTGTTGAACAGGTAACCCAGAGTAGCACCCCAAAACAACTACCGTACCGCAAGTGAGACTCTATTAAAGCAAAATATACGCCCCTCGCCGTGGATAAATTAAATTCTTGAGAAACTAGCCTCAGAGCATAGCAGCCCCTGGAGAGCTTTGCAGATTACTGCAGAATGTTGTGCTCGAGTTTCAACTTCTCGTCCACAAACAAACCCAAAAATTTATTGAATGCAGTATCACTCACTGTATTATCCTTTACAGAAACATGATTTATTTGGCATTTAAAACTTTTTATATTAGTTTTTGAGGTATTGAGGGTTAGAAAATTGGCATCGCAGCAGTTTTTTAAATCGCTACCAACAACATTCTCTAACTGTCCGGCATCCCTAGAGTGCCACAAAATGGTGGCATCATCTGCAAACATAGTAACTGCTCCAGATATTCCTAAAAATGGCAAATCATTGACATAAATATGAAACAGCAATGGTCCGAGGACAGAACCCTGCGGCACCCCGGAGGTTAGTTTTAGGGAAGAGGAAACACGATTGTCAAAAATAACCGATTGATGCCTATTAGACAAATGAAGACCACAGGCAAAGAATGCGCTTTGTCAATTTATTGCCAAATTAAGATAATGCTGCCATCTGTTAGGAAATTGTCCAATCTTTCATGCCTTCTTACCGTACTTCCTATAAAGGCGCTTAGTCCGGAGATATAAATTATTAAAATATCAGTGTACCGGCTAAAAAAGCGCTTTGTCCGTGCGGCACTGGCTAAAAACGCGCTTTGTCATATTTGTGCGGATAGGATTATGCATTTATTACTGTTTTAGCTCCAAGAATTTTCGTTTGTTGGTGTGTTTTGTTTCATTTACTGTAAGAACCTTTAAGTAGTTTTTCTGCAAGCATGTCGGGCTCGGAAAATAGTGATAGAAAAGTGTGTATGGAAAAAAAAACTAAAAAAAAAAGAAGTATGGGAAAATTAGTGATGTAATTAAACTAATAAACTTAAGAAGTCATGTTATTGGCCAGGACTGTTTGTGTAAGCGGTATAAGTGCTTTGAAATAGTCCCTGAAGCTGCAAGAAAAGAAATTATTAAGCAGTTTAACTTACTAAATTCCATAAATGAACAGAATATCTATTTATGTACCTTAATAACAGTTATGCGCATAAAACAAAGAAGGCCCCGACAAGCAGAAGAGAATGCTCATTTTCACGATGCTTCTTATCATTACAGAGTTTGATTCAGCGACAACGAAGGGACATTTCAGAAAGTTTCAGTATGTCGTAAAGCATTTCTGGCAATACATGGTATTGGTAGGAAAAAAGTTGAATTGTTACAAAAAACTTTAAGAGACAAGGGTGTAGTTCCACGTGATTGTAGGGGCAAACATTTTAATCGCCGGAGATCTCGGAGAGTTCAAAAGACAAAATAAGAAAACACATTAAATCCTTCAAAGGACGTAAGACCCATTATCGCTTACACAAATCAGCGAAATTATATCTCCCTGAAGACCTAAACGTGAAAAAAATGTATAGCATGTTTAGAGAAAAGTTTCCCAATATCCAGGTATCGTATGAAACTTACAGGACCATATTCTCCTCAGAATTTAATATATCATTTTGATTTCCTAGATCGGATACTTGCAGCCAATGTGACGTATACATTGCAAAAGTAAAAGGCCTAGAAGCCAATAAACTAAATTCAATAAGAAACGAGAGCCCGGAATTTTCGCAACGCAACAGACTAATATTAGAAAGGGATATTAAGAAATTAGAAATAGAAAACAAAGTGCACAAATTAAAAGCTGAAACCTTTTATAAAAAAAAGGGAAGCAAAAATAAAAAGCCAACATATGTACCGAAGCTATTTGTTTGGATTTTGAAAAAAACCTTCCATTACCCAATATAACAACTAATGACGTTTATTACAAACGTCAATTATCGATCTATTCGCTAAATATTCATGTACTTTCGTCCTCTCAAAGAATATTTTATATGTTTCCGGAAACCGTCGGAAATAAGTGAAGTGACACTGTGAGTTCCTTGCTCTACCATTTTATATTCAATTATCTCAGTGAAGAAGTTCATAAATTAGAAATATTTTGTGACTCCTGTGGAGGACAAAATAAAAATTACACCCTGTTCCGTCTGCTACACTATGTCGTTCATGTTGAAAAAAGGCTAGAATCAATTAAAGTTACTTTTGCTGTGTGTGTTGGTAAAGTGTGCACAGTGTTGGTAGAATGTCGCCGCCACGAAAACTTGTCAAGAATAGAGCAGCAATTTTACAGTTTAGCGCCGAAATTAGAGAAAATGCCAGTTTTAATACTGCCTAGATAAAATGGTTTGGCTAGAAAGCAAAATTTGTCTATATCAGGTCCAGAATTGCAACAAAAAGCGCTGAGTTTTGCGCAAAAATTGGGTGATGAGTACAAAACACTGACCTTAATGAAAAATGCTACGGAGATAAACTAAGCAAGGAAAATGTGACTTGTTTAGTTTGTTGGTAATATGACTGGCACCGAGAAGTTAAAAGTTGTTTTATTAGGAGAAAGTGCCAAACCACGATTTTTCTGAGGTGTTAAGTATTTGCCGGTTACTTATAGGAATAACAGAAAGGCTTGTGACCGGTGGTCTTTTTGACTTGTGACTTTTGGAACTGGACAAATATTCTCTACGTCAAAATCAAAGTTTTATTTATTTTTGACAATTGTCTTGCTTATCTTTAAATCAATTACAAATTAGAATCAATCCAGTTTAGATTTTTTCCACCAAATATTTCCAAATTACAGCCTCCTGATTATCAAAAGCTTTAAATTCTATTCCCGACGCCGACTCTAGAAATAGTATATTATTATCCAAGGTTTAGACATCCATCATTATTGCCCGAGCGGCAAGTTTAAATTACGAGGAGCGGAGCGACGAGGGATTTAAGACGCGAGGGCTATAAGCTGTCTAAACCGTGGTTAATATAATATTTTTTCCACTACTACAAACTTTTATAAGACATTTATCTTTATAGTATTAATAATTATAAAAAATTATAGGTAGGTATAAGTATATTTTTTAATCAAGTTACCTGCGCTTTAGAATTGGCAAAATATTTTGTTGTTTTGTCAGGTGGCTTTGTTAATGTCAATTTTTGTTCATTTATGTCATCAGATTTCACGAGTTTTCCGTTTTTTTAAAAAATGAGCAAAGAAAATGTTAGTGATATTATTATGTGTACACCTTCAGAATTAAGGATGGAAGAAGTAAAAAATTAATGATGAGTTGCTACCCCAAAAATCTAAAGCTTTGTACTTAAAAAGTTACTCAATGTTAAAAGCTTGGTGCCAAACCAAAAAAATTTCAGAAAATATTTTGTTAGTGTACTTTCAAGAACAGGCTAAAAGTAATCAATCAAGTGTAAGTAATCAAGTTTGTGGGCTACATATTCAGTGCTAAAATCCACTATTTCTTTAAAAAAAAAATATTGATATTTCCAAATATTTCAAGCTAGTGGCATTTTTGAAGTGACAGAACACAAGTTATAGAGCAAAAAAATCTCTAGTATTTACAAAAATGGAAATCGAACGATTTGTTAAAGTAGCACCGGATGAAATATTCTTATCGACAAAGGTATGCATATTATTGAAACATTTAACTTAAGTTAATAATTAATACCAACTTTATGATTCCAGGTTGTGCTTGTTATCGGTTTGGCAGGAGCATGTAGAACAGATGAATTATGCAATATGTTTGTTAAGAACTTGGATGTTCGAGATGATATTATAATTATTAATATTCCTACTAGCAAAAATGGTTCTTCAAGAAAATTTGTTGTTATAGAACCTAGTTGGATTGAAGTGATTAAAAAGTACCTATATCAAACAAAGGCCTACTCCAGACTTGCCTAAACTATTCGTTACTTTTAGAGGTACCAAACCAACCCGACAGCATATTGGTCATAATACGATTAGTAAAATGCCAAAGGTGATTGCGAAATATTTATACTTACCAGACATAGAAAAATACACTGGTCACTCCTTTAGAAGAACTTCGGCTACTATATTGGCTGAAAGTGGTGGTGATTTATTAACTTTAAAACAGCACGGAGGCTGGAAATCAGCTGCAGTAGCCGAAGGCTATATAGAGAAATCATTGGCAAGTAAAACAAAGAAATGCTAGTATGGTTCAGGGTTCTAAAGTTTCGACCTCAATACCAGAAACTATTAGCTAATATCATGTTTAAGCCCTTCAACTAGTTCGGTGACGACATGACCTATGACTCCCACACCACAAGTCACATGTTTTCAAACCGAGGAAATAAATATTCCTGTTAAAAACTTTACAAACACTGCTAGCACTGGAGTTTTTAACATTAATTACAATAATTGCACTATTACTACATGAATAGTCATACTAATCAATAAGGCTGTTTCAACCTATCTACTTCATCCTGTGTAGATCTTTTTTTATAAAAATATAAGTTGTTATAGTGTTCTTTACTAATGTTTTCATTTTATTTTCCTTTGATCCTGAGATTAGGTTAGGTTCTGTTAGGAATGGTAAGTTATTCGTCGATATATCAAAGTGTCGATATTTTTCTAAAATATTTATTAAAGTAACAAAGTCCGTTTTTAATGAATTTATTTTGACATTACTGATTTTAAGCTTTATTACGACCCGAATCTGTCCTCCTAATGAATATGGCGAATTATTGTCTCTTATACCCTATATTTGTTATTGATTAATGATTGTATCGATATTTTACAATATCAAGCATCTCCAATAATCTAATATGTATTGATAATTATCTGGTTGCCTAACCACAAGAAATCACCTTTCAGGTTATTCATGTTGAATTCATGTTGTAGAATCAAAAAATCAAGTTACCTCCGTTCAAATAGATTCTTGAAGATCGGTCAATAACGGATTTCAGGTAGAGAAAAACGATTTTTAACGTTAATAATCGGTCAATAATGGCGATGTTATAGGTTAGTAGTGGAAAAAAAAAATTTCAACAGTTTAGAAACCCATTCCTCCATTCTCAAAATTCATCTTCTCAACTGTTTTAACATTATGGCGCCAGCATGGAATCTGGATGTAAGCCAAACAACAATCTATAATTGTTTCAGAAGAGCCGGTTTTAGGATACAAAATTTTTATGACCAAGAAGATTAAGTTCCATTAGCTCAGTTAAAAGAAAAAATGATTTGCAAACAACAAATAATAATCTCAGAAATTAAACGGTCATTTAATAGATGTTTGGAAACATGCCATATAAAAACAATGTAACATCCATGGAAGATTTTATAAATCTCGGTAAGAACCTTATCACCAAAATTCCTAGACGAAGATATTGTCGCTAGTGTAGCCAACCAAAATGATTTTGAAGCAAAATCTGATGAAAGTTACATAGAAGAAATTCCAAGAGAGAACCCTTCTCAACAGGGACTTTAAGAGGCTTTTGAGACCATCTAGATATGTTTAAGTATGATTGAAAATACAACGGATCATATTTTTAGTTTACTTGTACAAATAAAGACATTTTATGAGTCAAACGTAAGAAATAAATAGTATATCAAAAGTCAATAACGGATTATTTCAAAAAATATTTCTCTTTGTTGTATTAAAATATGTAAGTACCGTTTTACATAGTGCATTTTCATGCATTAAATTTTAGAATGTGTTTGAGTTAATATGTTTTTGTTATTTTTAATGAAATAATAATATTTGTACGAAATATGTCCCATATGTCTCATTTTCTCATTGACATTCTTTAACTCGAAATCTCTCTAATTCGAAGTAAATTGGCGGTCCCCTAAAATTCGAGTTATGGAAGTTTGACTGCAAGATTATTTTCCCTAATTTCCCTCCTAACAAAGATATCGGGCCCCAAGACACACCTGAATATTTACATTTTTGATTATAACTTTTAAGCAGCCCTGTATATTATAATGAAATTTTGTAACTTAGTACAGTCCAAATGGACTAAGAAACTTATACTAGAATCATTCCTATAATATATAGTCAGTGAAGCCAGGAACGGACTTGGCACCTCATTCGCAGCGTCAAAATCTTGATAGGTGCCATGTTTGGAAAACTAAAAAATACTTTTTTAAATACTTTGGACATTCCTCTTTAAAAAAGGTACTCTTCATTTGTTCCAGAAAAACAATTTGCATTAGAAACCGATTCATTGCCATTAAGTATTATTTAAAATTTAAATTTATTGGAAAATTATTTGTATATGTATGTCATCCTCCAAGTCTGACCCATATGCTTCCAATAACGATGATAATGATCCGGAAAGTTTTTTTGTCAAAACAGTAATCTGATAAAGAAGCAGTCTCGCAAAAGAAAAAGAAATCCGAGTACCTGGAGAAAAAATAAAATAAAAGCATCCCAAAATAGCGGCCAAGAAGATACAACCTGGAAGGAAAAAGATAAACCAGCACTTACAATGAAAGAGCCGTGTAATGTAAAATGAAACGTAAACAAGATATGAAGATAAAAGACAAGGTAAATTTACTCTGTATTGGAACTTTGCAGACGTCAATAGGCAACGGGATTTAATTTCATAATTAGTGCAAATAAGCGGTAAGAACAGGCAAAAGAACAAGAATAAAAAGAAAGAATGTAAATATTGCTCCAGCAAGCAACGAAGAATCGCATTCTTCGAAGTAGAAGAACTTTCATGTATTATGCTTATTATTTTATAAAAGACCAAAATACCTGTTTGTAAGATTTTTTTTTAAATATTTTATATATACAGGGTTGGGCAAATGTTCCGGAACGGCTTAATTACAAGCGAACGAAAAGTCATATCGAATCGGGGTTTTGGGCAATCTATAGGACAAAAATTTTACTATTTGACTGGTATACCATATGTCAGTAATGTCACCAACTGTCAAGTGTCGACGATATTTTTTTATTTTTTTAAATGGAACACCCTGTATATTATCAGATATTCTAGATCTTCAATAAATTACAAATATTTTTCATATAGCATACCATATGATTAAATTCAACTGTTTCGGAAATACGGGCAAATGAATGTAGTACATTTTATTTAAACAAAACCAAGGTAATAACTTTAAAACACAATAATATAAAATAATGGTTATTTAATTAAATGTTCAAAATGTCGTCCTTCAGCCACCTGACAGTGTCCAATCCTGTCGGAAAATTCAGAACGCACGTTTTGCAAATGTTCACGAGAAATAACATGCACAGCATCTAAAATTCTGTTTTGAAGATCCTCCAAAGTCTTAGGTTGTGTACGATATACGACAGTCTTTAAATGACCCCAGAGGTACAAATCTAGAGGTGTTAAATCTGGAGATCTAGGAGGCCATTCAATGGACCCTCTCCTACCTATCCACCTTCCAGGAAAAGTTTGATCTAAATAATTTCTGACATGTATACCAAAATGAGCTGGCGCCCCATCTTGCTGAAACCAAATGTCATTCGCTAGTATTTGATCGTTAACCTGATCATGATATAAATTAATCAAATTTGGTATAATTCTATTTCGAAGCAGATCTAAGTAGTAAATAGATGTCAAGTTTCCATCAAGGAAGAAAGGCCCAATAATATGGTTTCCAATTATACCTGCCCACACATTTAATTTTTGGGGGTGTTGCGTACGGTGCTCAATCATCCAATGGGGATTATGGTCTGACCAGTATCGACAGTTGTGCCTATTGACGAAACCATTAAGACAGAATGTAGCCTCGTCAGAAAATAAAATACGACTTAGAAAGTTAGGTTGTAGGTCTATGTAGTCCATTATTTCTTGACAAAATTGCATACGCCTATCAGGATCGTCCTCTGATAGTTCTTGAAGCAAGCTGACTTTATAAGGAAACATTTTATTTTTTTTGAGGATTCTTCTAATTGATTTTTCGCTGTTCTCATGTGCAAGAGCAAGCTTTGGAACTGACGTCTGTGGTTCTTCTTGCAGGGCAAGCAAAACATCCAGGGATTTCTCGTCATTTGTAGCAGTTTTCGGACGACCTGTTTTTGGCAAGTTTTTTACCGTACCCGTATGCTCAAAGTTATGGAATATTCTATTAGCAGTTGATTTAGAAATGGGATCTCGAACAGGAAAACTTTGATTGAAAATGTCGGTTGCTTCTTGAAAAGATCTCCGTCTATCCCCATATCCTATCATCATAAGCAGAGTAATCCGTTCTTGTTCAGTTAGCTGAACCATAGTTTTATCAGTTATATCAGAGGTTTAGTCGATAAATAAAAAACTCGCACAACTCACTTAATACAAATAAATAAAAATTAAATAGGAAATGTGTCAGAGTGACACTTGGGAGTCATGGAAACTAAGACTTTTATTTGGAATGTCATAATAAAAGAAATATGTTGCTTGATTTTTAAACAAAATGTAATATGGGCTTTCTAGATTCATTTGCCCGTATTTCCGAAACAGTTGAATTTAATCATATGGTATGCTATATGAAAAATATTTGTAATTTATTGAAGATCTAGAATATCTGATAATATACAATGTGTTCCATTTAAAAAAATAAAAAAATATCGTCGACACTTGACAGTTGGTGACATTACTGACATATGGTATACCAGTCAAATAGTAAAATTTTTGTCCTATAGATTGCCCAAAACCCCGATTCGATATCACTTTTCGTTCGCTTGTAATTAAGCCGTTCCGGAATATTTGCCCAACCCTGTATATATATAAGTGATCAGGTGGTTAAAACAGTGTTTAATAAAATTGGTTCCAGTTGTGTAGATTCCGGCGTTAGAAGAGAACAGGCGTGCAAAAACCCCTTGTTTATAGAGTCTGTTAAAGAATAAATTCAAGTACATATAAATTCATTTCAGGCAGTTGAAAGCCATTACTGCAGAAAAAACACTTTGCGTTACTATTTACATTTTCTTAATATTTCAAAAATATACTCTTTATATAAGGAATACTGATGTGCTAAGCCCGTTTCTGGCTTCCCTGGCTATACAGAGTGGCAAAAAAGTCGCGGTTAATGCCTGTAAACTGCATTCCACAATAATTCGTTGATTTCTCGACCGCAATAAAATTTAAATGACACCCTCAGTCGTAATCCCAACCATAAATAAGTTTGCTGACAAATATCTATTGTGTAGGCACCGGACCTTTTGAAAGGGTACAGGTCCTGATTACCTACTAATTTCAATAGTTTAGGTTAGCAATTTTCAACAACACAACAAATATAAAATAATAAGTAAGTATCTTTATTTTAATCATGTAATTAAATAGCTATTGATATTTATACAAAAATACTAATCTACAATATTATAATAATACAATATTTAACTTAACCTACTCTATATTTAGCTCTGTTTCACTATCACTATCGTCTTCATCTATGCCTAAACTAATTATTAAGGGCCTTACGTTAATATTAATTATATTATAGGAACCTTCGACTTGGATCACGTGTCTCACAGAATTTTTCCAACTTTCTACTGGGATATTATTTACACATTTTTTAATTAATTCTATAACAGAACTACTTAGTGTAGGGGATGTGTTTTCTCTTCTAATCATCGTCTTTAACTGGTTCCATATATGTTCTATTGGGTTAAAAATACAGTAATACGGAGGGAGGCGTAAAACTGTGTGACCATTAGCACTTGCGAGATTGTCAGAGATATATTCTTTTTCAATATTGAATGTTTTTAAAACATTTAAAAGGTCTTTTTTTGTATAGGTTTCCTCGAAATATATATTATTTTCCATCATATAGTTTTAAATTTCCACTTTTGTATTATTTGAAATCGGCACTTTACTTAGTTGGCGACTGTGGTAACTAGCGTTGTCCATCACAATAACACTATTTTTGGGCACATTCGGAAGCAAACGATTCTGAAACCAATCTTCAAACACTGTAGCATCCGTGTCTTGATGGTAATCCAAAGATGATTGGCAATTCTCTTCGCAGATAATAATAGAGCGTTCGGAATAAATCCATTTTCTGAAGATGCATGTAATATCGTAATTCTTTGTCCTTTCTTTGAGGAGCTTTAGTTTGACATTTGATTGTTGAATTGCTCCAACCTCTTTTAGGAGTGTCGTGGGTATCAAACCAAGTTTCGTCCAAGTATATAATTAAACGATTTTCTTCTCTATATTGTCTGATAAGATTCAAATAATCTCTACGCCATACTTGTAAACGCTGCGATTCCATTAGTACTTGTCGTTTGTCAACGGTACGATATTTAAAACCCATTGCTTTTACTATTCTCCAAAGGCTTGTCCTGCCACATGAAATGTCGGTTTTGTCTGCTGTAAGTACCTTTTTTAGCGTATCTATTGTTGGGACTATTTGTTTACTGTACTTTTGAATTACTTCGTCTACGAAAAAGTGACCTTTATCAAAGTTGTTAAATAAATTATTCCCCACATTTCTATCTGCATGAATTTTCTCTGCCATTTCTGGTTTGGTTGCCATAGAGACTAACTTACTTTTTTTTTAAATGGAACACCCTGCATATGATTGCATATTTGGATTCTACTGCGAAAAATTAATTTTTTATATTTAAAATTTGTATTTATTAAAAATTGTAACAGACTTTATAATAACAAAATCAATAGCCTAGAAAATTGAACAACTTAATATAGGAATAATAAACAATTGAAACCTTTTCGGTGAATCAGCTGTTCAAAATGACCACAATTTTCTGCTAAGCAGAGCGCCAGTCGATCCCTGAACCCGCCTACAACGTTTAAAAGGAAGTCCTATGAAATGGCCCGAATTTCAGCACTAATTCTGACTTTTAAAGATTCTAAGTCATTTGGTAATTTTAACGTAGACTTTCTTCTTTACGTGTCCCCACAAAAACAAGTCGAGCGGGGTTAAGTCCGGGAATCGCGCTGGCCAGTTAATTTCACCTCCTCTGCCTATCCACCGTTCTGGAAATTGTTCGCTTATGTATTGCCTAACATTTGCCGCATAATGCGCAGGTGCTCCATCTTGCTGGAACCATACCTGTTCGTTTATGCCATTATTTACACCCGTTAAAACCATTCTGCAAGAAGAAATTATGTAATTCCTGAGGAGGTCCAGATATTTTTCGCCATTCAAATTACCATCTATGAAAAAAGGTCCCACAATATGTCTACCAACTATGACCGTCCAAACATTAACTTTTTCGGGCCTCTGAGTATGACCTTCCTGAAACCGATAAGTATTCTCAGCAGACCAATGACTATAATAAAATTGTGTCTATCAACAATGCCATTTAAATGGAAAGTAGCTTCATCCGAGAAAATGATATTTGTTGCGAAGTTATTATCGTTATTGCATCTTTCCATCATCAGCTCACAAAATTCAGCTCTTCTATCAAAATCGTCCTCGTTTAACTCGTGCACCAACTTTATCTCGTAGCGATGCAACTTCTCCTTGTTAAACAAATTTTTCACTGACTGATGAGACATATTAAATTCGATTGCCATTGGCCTGGATGATTGCCATTGGCCTGGATGATTGCCATTGGCCTGGAGGATTGCCATTGGCCTGGATGATTGTGTTGTATTTTCATGTAATGAGAGCATGATATCCAAAGCTTTGTCTCCCCCGGTTGCTGATTTAGGTCGACCTGATCTAGCGGCTTCCCTAACACTGCCTGTTTCTCGAAATTTCTTTACCACTCGACATACCGTTGACTGATTTATTGGAGGCCTATTTGGACATAATTCATTGAAAAGTTGACAAACCTGATCTTGCGATCTCTTCATATTTCCGTAACTGCTCATTATTAAAATTTCAACTCGTTGTTTCTCATTCAGATGAACCATAGTTAACAATCGTTTATGCTAACAAATTAGAAACAGAAAACAGAAAATTAAACAGGAACTCAAAATTGACACCTCTTAGGTCGCTGTCATGAAAACACCTGGACTCAACTGGTGGGTATAAGGTAGTAATAATTATAATTAGGAAGTTTTTCATTTTTGAGCTGTCATTATCTCGGAAACGCTTGCAGTTAGGTGAAAATTTAAAATACAAAAAATTTAGAGTTTTCCCAGTAGAATCCAAATATGCACTCAGAGACAGGGTGTTCTATTTAAAAAAAGTAAGTTAGTCTCTATGGCAACCAAACCAGAAATGACAGAGAAAATTCATGCAGGTAGAAATGTGGGGAATAATTTACTTAACAACTTTTATAAAGGTCACTTTTTCGTATACGAGGTAATTCAAAAGTTACAGGCATTATGCGCGACTTTCTTGCCACTCTGTAGACAAGAATGATTCTAGTATAATTTTCTTAGTCCATATGGGCTGCATGAATAAAAAAAAATTAAATTTCCAAAAGATATTCCACTAGCTAGCAAAGCATGTAATCATGTAATCATGTAATCGACCAATAGCAAGCGGTATACCGATGAAGCTATTGTTTCTTAACTTGTGTCGTTGTTTACACTATATACTTATTATGTACTATAATGGATCATTCTTGCTGCACTTTGTTTCAGTTCTTTGTCCAACCGGTTTTTAAATATACTGTTTCCTCTGTAAGTGCATTCCATGAATATACCACACGATTGGTTAGGAAGTTCTTCCTCTGAAGATTAGCAGCTTTCTCCTTGTCTATTTTCATTGAGTGCCCTCGAAGTTGTGTATTTTGGTTAGGGTGAAAGATGTTATGGATTTCACACTAATAGTGCCAACTAATTATTTTGTACGTCTCGATAAGGTCTCCTCTATGTCTCCGTTCACGTAGTGTTATTAACTGAAATATTTTCAGTCTTTCTGGGTATGATAAATTTTGTAGTATAGTGGGTATTTTGGAAACTCTTCTCTGAATCTTTTTTAGGATCTCAATATCCTTGACATAATATGGGTTCCATACAGTGTATGCATACTTTATTTTTGGTCTAATATAGTTTTTATATAGTTTTGCAATCATTTCTATTGAGTGGTCTTCGAATGCCTGCTTTACAAGATGTACAAACGAGTTGGCCTTTTTGGCAATATTTACAATATGGTTTTCCCATTTTAAATTTGCAGTCACAGTAACACCCAGGTCATTTTGCTTATCCACTACTGACAATACTGTGTTGTTCAATATGTATTCTTCATTTGGATTGTTTGGACCTATTCTTAATACTTAATACTAACACTCATTCCCCATGTATTGGACCAGCCCTCTACCCTTTGAAGATCTCTTTTAAGCTGGTCCGAGTGAAAACAAGGGCTTGCATACATTTTACTGTCATCGGCAAAATTTTTCTTTTTGTTTCAATAATATCCACAAGATCAATGAGATATGATGTAAAGAGCAAAGGTCCTATTACTGAGCCTTGAATAACTCCGCTGCTGACTAGATGTTGTCTGGACATTTCTCCATTTGCTCTCACTTGGTAATGTCTTTTGTGTAATAAATCTGAAATCAATGACAATATTTGTCCTCGCACACCATAGTGTTCAAGTTTGCCAAGTAAGAAATTCTGAGGAACTTTATCAAAGGCTTTCTCATAATCCAAATAAATAATGTCAGTTGGTTGGGAGTTGTCATGGTTTTCTGTCCAGTCATTAAGACATTCGAGTAAGTTTGATGTAGTTGACCGTCTTGAAAGAAATCCATGCTGTGTTGGTGGTATCAAATTATTTTCCGTGAAAAATGATGTTAATTCCTTCGCTATTATTTTCTCTATGCATTTCAAAGGATTACAGTTAAGGCTTATGGGACAATAATTTTCTGGTTTATGTCGGTCTCCTTTCTTAAATTGTGGCGTTACTTTTGGCAGCTTCCATTGTTCTGGGATTCTTCCCAATTTAATACATTCCTGCATCACCTCTAATAATAGCAGACTGATCGTATTGCTGCAATTTTGGAGCAAGATTGTAGGGATTCCATTTGCGCCAGGACTTGATTCTTTTTTCATTTCCTTAAGGGTCTTTCTTACCTTTTCTTCAGTGAAATCTATGTTGGTGATCGAATTATGGTTTCTGGTATTTACCGGCAATGGTGAAAGGACGGAATTCTGTGATTGTGAGAATGATTTATTAAATTGTTATGCAAATTTTTTTGTTATGGTTTTGTTATCCAGAATTTCTTGAGTGGTTGGAGAGTTATTGTGGTTTCTTTAGAGTTTATGTTTCTACTTATGTATTTGTATATCTGTTCAGGTGACTCTGAGGCGGCTAAGTTGTGCTCATATGTTTGTCTAGCTTCACATAGTTTTTTTTTCAAAGTATTGTTTTGATTTCTGTAAAGCTGATAGTTTTCTGGTGTTTTATTCCGTTTGTATCGATCTCATAGTTTCCGCTTGTTATTAATTTCTTTGAATAGTGATGGAGTAATCTATGTCTTCAGCTGGTTTACTTTTATTGCTCCTAACGGAATGTACCTTTCTATTGTATCATTTATAATTTTCTGAGAATTGTCAAATTTTGATTGATCTGCATTAAATGTCTGCTGTCTGATATATTCATTCATTTGATCATGTTTTGCAGTGCGGAAGTTTCTTTTTTGTACCTTTTGGGTCTGTTTCGGTGGCAATTTTATCTGGGCTCTTGCTGTAATAACAACGTGATCACTTAGCCCGACAGGTGGCTTTGATTTAAGGTCAAATATACTGTTAATTTGTTATCGCTGCACAAAAACAGATCCAACAGGGAGCTCTGACCATTCCTGTATCGGGTTGGGAAGCTTATTAATTGATATATATTACTTTGATAGTACATTTCCATAAAATCCTGGGTTTTTTATCAGCCAGAATTACTCCTAGGGTGTCCCAGTTTATGTTGGGGTAGTTGAAATCACCTAGTATAAAGGTTGGGTTTTTGCATGTAAATGCCTTACCCTTCTGGTAAATCATTTGTGTATTAGTTTGTTCTGTTGTAGTGTTTCCTGGCCTATACATGCATGCAATGAGAATTTTGGTATTTTCTATTTTTAGATCTAGCCATACTGCATCAAGCGGTACTCCGATGGGATAGTTCTCTGAAAGTGCACAACTCACGCTATATCCATTTACTTTGTTCTTAACAAGTATACATGATCCCCCTCCTCTCTGATGTGGCCTGTCTTCACGAAAGATACTATAACCATCCAAACTTATTATGCTGTCATTTGTACTATCAGAAAGCCAGGTTTCCGTCAGCATGATTATCGTAGGGCATGTTGATAGTACCCTTGCCTTCCACTCATTGGCTTTGTTTAACATTGAACTCATGTTTGTGTACCAAAATGTGATTTTAACCACCTCTGCTGTACTTAGTTTTTTACCACTTTTTCAACTATTTTAGGGGTTCCATTTACATATTTCATTATTAAGTTTGATCTTCCTTCTCCTTTTTGCTTTTCCAAATCGGCCAGTACCTGGTGTAAGTATTTCCGTTGGTTTTCTGTGTGGTCAGATTTTATGTAGACATCTTGTTCATTTTCTTCTAGTTTTCTCTTGCTTTTAAGCGCTTTCAAAGCTTCTTCTCTGTTAGGTAAAACAGCTTTTATAGCTCACTTTTTGTTTGGCATTTCCCTTCCCAGTCTTAAGACTTTAGCATCATCGGGTAAACTTAAATTCATTTTTCTGTACAGAAAATTAATCTTGCCTTTGTCATCTTTTACTTTCTCATCTTTTACTTTGTCATCTTTTTTCGATTCATCCACTCCAAAAAAAAAGGATGTTACTAGCACGTCTCTCTCTCTCCTTCATTTCGAACAAGGTTTCTTCAATATCTGATTCGGACTTTTTGTCGACTGGGGATTTTATGGTTTCTACCTTTTTCTCCAGCTTCGTCAGTGCTTCAGCATAACTCTGCCCCACAGCATATAAGTTGCAAAAATATCAAAATGATGCACAAATTAAAAATTTCATAGAAACGGTATCACAGCTAAATAGTAGTTTTAAATAGTACGGCAATTAAAATTGTGTTAAATTATAGACGTATTTAGTGAATCTTCTCTTAAGAACACTTTGTTATGTTAACCTGATCGTTAAAATTATGGGGTTATTCTGGTGATTTTCCGATATTATGAAGCAAAGTACGGAAAGGTTTTTTAAAGCTGAACGTTATTTAATAAACACAGAAAAGATATTAAGATATATATTGAATTTTTTTCCTATTATATCATTTACATAATATAATACAACACAACAGCAAAATAAGATAAAATACGACAAAAAAATTATTTTCTCTTCGTCTTCAAGAAAGGTTTTACAACTTTTGTAAAGTAAAGAAGACGTGATGGGTTTAATAATATTTGCAAAGCGCCATTGAAATAAAATTAAAATATATTTTTATCTCGTTATTTTGATTTGATTTTGTGCCGTGTTTGAAGGGGAAATAATTTAACTTTTAAAAATAATAAAGCGTATTCAAAGATATTCCATCGTACTTAATTTACTACTTTTTACCTGACACAGGATCCTACAATATTTGTTAACTTGGTTTCGTAATAGTTATTTACGATATAAGTGTTGTAAAGATTCATATTACAACACGAGATGTTAAAGTTGTTAAACGAGGCGTCAGCCGAGTTTAATCAAACATCGAGTGTAGTTATATGAATTTACAACAATAATATTGTACAAAATTTTATCTACTTTCATCTATGAATAAAAATATTTGGCAAAAGGCATTTTTAAAAATAAAAATGCACCTGCTATTAAAAATCGTTTTGTAAGGGCATCTATTACAGCACTAGTGCTGTAATAGATGCCCTTACAAAACGATTTACAGAACTGTAAAATTCATATTACTAAATGAAAGTAGATAAACGTATTTATCTACTTTCATTTAGTAATATGAATTTTACAGTTCTGTAAATCGTTTTGTAAGGGCATCTATTACAGCACTAGTGCTGTAATAGATGCCATTACAGCACTAGTGCTGTAATAGATGCCCTTACAAAACGATTTTTAATAGCAGGTGCATTTTTATTTTTAAAAATGCCTTTTGCCAAATATTTTTATTCATAGATGAAAGTAGATAAACGTATTTACGTAACGTATGACGTGTCGTTAAGGTCTGAAAAGGAATGAGGGTTCTAGTGATTCTTATTGTAAATGAAAATTAATTGCTTTTTCAGCAGAATCTGCTCCGTTTAAATCGGGTCAGTAGTTTCCGAGGAATGAGGTGCATTAAAAAGTCAAGAAATTGCTTACCAATTGTTTCAGGAAAGTAAATTAAATGTTGAACATGTCCACCCCCAATTATTAAGGCACTGCGTAAACATTTTGAAGCATTTCGTTGTCGCAAGAATTGGGCTGGGTTGCATAACTTTTTAATTTTAAATGTGTGCCCACAAGAAAATTACCAGTGGCGAAAAATCAGAAAATCTGGCAGGTTAGTTAGAATCTCTTCTACCAATGCATTTGCTGGAAATTTCATTCAAATCATTGTTCATTCGTGTTCGATCTTGCTGACCAATCATATTTGCTGGCTTATGACGGTCATTTTCTTCAGTAGCAATCGCTAAAGCAGGGTCAATATCTAGTGGTTTACCAGACCTCTAGGTATATTTAAGCACTTAAATTTCCAGGTAGAAAATACGACCTAATAATTTGCGAAGAAATAGTAGTTTCTTATAGTGTGTCTTGTTAATTGTCGACCAAGTTTATATTCCGACGTCAATAATTGTGTTATCCTTGTAGAATGGTAGATGTAGCTTTCGAGCGACACCTCTTGGCAATCAAATGCATCACCTAGCCCGTCCGACAAGAATCAGTCGGAAACGGAGAAGGAAACTCGTACAATAATGACCGGCTCGTCTGGAGTTTCCTTCTCCGTTTCCGACTGATTCTTGTCGGACGGGCCAGGTGATGCATTTGATTGCCAGGAGGTGTCGCTCGAAAGCTACATCTACCATTCTACATCGACTTTTTAGGGTCAAGGAGGCTCTCAGTGTTGCTTTCTTTCGTCGGATTCTATAACCTCACTGACGAGCCGTTATACGGCGAAACACGTCTGGAGATGAATCCGACGAAGGGAAGCAACCTTTAAATTCTGTGTTATCCTTGTTTTGTAAAAGTTAATCCTTAAATTAAGTTTACTTCTTAGGTTCAAAAGTGCGTAGGTGGTGCTCATCTGACGTTTTGACTTTCTTTGGCGCTGATCCGCGTTTTTATTTCAAACCATACTCTGGTCTAAAATGATAGACGCATATTTATACGTCTTTGTAGTTGTGACACTACCAGCCATGGCTGCTTAGAGGTAGCAGTTAGCAGTTATCGCGGTGTCGTCGCAGTTGAGTTTGCCCATAAGTGGAAATATCGGACATATAGAATAGCCTGACATCCAAGAATGAAATGACAACCTATGTAAGGTAATTTGGCATAGTTGCCCCTATCAGCTTTAGCATGAAGCCTATCGTGCCACATCTTAATATAAGCTTTACTGGCATTAAAAAAAAACACTTCTGTGTACAAGCGACTAATATGTTTATTTATGTATTACGGGCATTATGAAGATGTTTATGCCTCCGAGGGCAACAACCTTATAAAGCCGAGGGCCTTTGACCCGAGGGTTTGTAAGTTGCCCGAGGGTATATACATCAAGTAATGCCCGTGGTACATACAATATTTTATGTCCTACTTCAGGTAATTCCAAGTTAAATTAAAAGAAAATTCAAAATCACAAAAGGTTTTTTACCTATATAGTTGCTAAATAAACAAAGGTAATAAGTGTTCATTGTTGTGCTGTGTCAAAGTCAAAACTGAAACCCATATAAAATAATGGATTTTCCGCTGATTCCGGATAGAATTGCTGTGAATGCTGCCTTAGCTTTGGATAATCTTGTCCCAAAGACGCCTATGATAAGGAATATCAAAGGTTTGGGGATTCGATGAAAAATAATGATATAAAAATTATGATCGAGATGGTACTACTCGGATATTTCCAGGAATTGGAATGTTAAAATTGCTGTTGTAAATTATATTAAAATACTAATTACGTAGTATATCGATTATAGTCTGGAACATTCACTCCTAATTCCCTATGGACGAAATATTCAATGTTAAAGAAGACATTAATAGTTAATAAAAATATAGACATATATTGCAAGTTAGGCCAGTATCTAAAGCAAGCATCCAAAAGATAGAAAGCGAAGATATCTAAAATTTTGACTCGAGAAGATGTGCTGACATTCGTCCGTGAAGCTCCCAATGAGATTTTTTTGATGTACAAAGTGGCTCTATTATTTGGTGTATTTGCATGGTGGGTGCCGCCGCCAAGAGCTAGTTAATATGTTGGTTGAACATATAGAGGATAGAGGATTAGTAGTATTAGTTAATATTCCCGATACAAAGACCGATAAAAAGTGTGTCTTCATAATTATTAATGAGAAGGAGAAGAGTTGTTTAAAGCTACTGAGAACTTATTGGTCTTTACTCCCGACGAACTGCAACATCAATAGATTCTTTTTGTGTTACCGTAACGGTCGTTGTTTTTCACAGCCAGTTGGGAAGAACACCATAGGCAAGATTCTTTCCATTATCGCAAAATACCTGGGTCTAAGCGATGCGGACAAATATACTGGTCATTTATTGCGAAGAACCTCTGCAACTTTGTTGGCGAACGCGGGGGCAAACATGACCACATTGAAAAGACATGGCGGTTGGAAAAGTTCAGCTGTGGTTGAGGAATATTTGGAAGACAGTATGTCTTCTAAAAACAAAATTTCGAAATTGATAGCTGGAGTACCATCAACGAGACCATCAACATCAAAAAACGTTCAATCATCGTCAATTTCTGTTGTGAAAATCACGAAATAATAGAAAACATTGACTTCCTTAATGACCTAGAGTATTATATACCATTTAGAGTATCTGGTAACTATGGTATTATGAAACAATAATATTCGAGTAGGACATAAAAGCATTTTAGAAACTGCTCTAGTATCTAGTATGTTATTGTCTGATACAAAATCTCTTACCCGATTAGTCCTGCCCTGACTTTGATATTAAGATAGCCTTAGCTTTTTAAACATTGTTGAAAAGCGGCCATTTTAGAATTCTGCCTAGGCTATGACCACTATATCCATTATATATAATGTTGTCTATTACGTTTCTAAGTGCTTCGTTTTAAATGCTATCGAAATTAAAATCAAATAGAGTCACGCCTTTTTCGGGTTGCTCATTTTTGAGAAGAAATAAAAAGTTCCTAGGCACTTACTATAGTTTTTTAAACCAAATTTGATGACCTACCACAGAAAAAAAAAATTATATTTTACACAACTTATAATTAAGCTTTTCAAGAGAATCTAAATAAGCTTATCTTTAAACATTTTTTCATTATGTTTTAAAAAATAACGAAATTATTTAGGTTTACTACAGGGCAGTTTCTTGGTTAAAACATCAAAATACTACAAAGCGAAGAAATACACCATAGCAATGGTAATGATACTGTAACCACACATGTAAATGATTGGGCTACATGGATACCAATGACACTAAAAAGATTAGTGTTGAAAAGTCTCGCAGGTACATATGAAAAAAGGAAATAACTTAAATCTTTGTAACTGATGCTAAAAAGCAAACACATATCATTCTAAGTTTTTAAACCTATGTTAGCAATATCTATTCTTCAACATTCAATTTTATTTTAATAGGCGAGGAACCTACACAAAGAAGAAACACAAAAACTAAACCAACAGAAGATTGTAGATTAAAAATAAATAGTATGTTAATTGGATCTTCTCAAGCTTCAAACTGCATATCTTACAAACGTTTAAAAAAAGAAAGAGATGGAGAACACATTGAAAATTGCTCAAATGAAGGAATTGTATTTATATGAGATTAAAAAGAAAATATTAGAACTAGGAATCAAAAGTAACCTTTTCTATTTCGGAAATTTTCAGCACTTGGGCCCCCTGGAAAAAACTATATTGGGAGAATTAATTGTCAGTTTCCAATTTAGATTATTTCGTTTATTTTGTTTTTTTAATTTTGTTTTATTTGTTTATATTGCTAGGGTCTTAAGTCCCATTACAAAAAATAAAAATATGTATAAATAATAATATATTTTTTTATTATAAAGGGAAATGAAAGTCTGTCTTTACCACCAAAAATTTTTTTAATATATTAACTACACTACACCCTAGATTTGGGTATCGAGGGCATATATATGGGAGGGATTCACCATATGAGTTAGATGTTCAATATATATTCAAGTTTGAAAATTGAGTCGGACTAGTTTCGACCTTAGAAAAGATCATCATCAGCAACTCTATATAATTATAATATATACAAGGTAAAACACAGTAGTGGATAGTTCAATGAATGTGTGTGCCTGCCCATGCACTTGACTGGGAACGTCCCTTTGGCTACACAAATAGGTTAAGAATAAGGGGTTAATTGGAACACTTGTTGAGTATTGAGTGTATAGGTTTTATATTTATTTGACGTAAGCTAGTAACTGTAAATAGTAGGAGAAATAGGTCTTAAACAAGTTTGTTTTTTCTCTTGACCCATGCTAGTAGGGAAATGATTTTATTTATTTTCATTAAATATATTATTGAGAGAAACGGATTAGGATTTTGAATTTGTGGTGGTATTCTTTATGGAATAGACTTTTTAAATTAAGGTGGGTTTTTTATTTTTTAATATAACATTTTTAGACGTCAGATAGAACTAAAGGTTTGTTTTATGTTAAATTTAGGTACCTTTTAGTTCGTTTTTTATTTGTATTTCTCAGTCACTCAATAAAGATGAGGCTTTTCTCTTTTTTCTTTGAGAAGGTAGAACATATTCATATATCAATCAATCGTTTAACAACATAAAATATTTTCGACAAAAAAAATTCTTTTACTTTTAGTATTTTAAATCAAATTATTTCCACACTTTATTCTTACACCTCGATGATGGTCCCATAGATGACAACACTGATCTTTAAAGCACCTATTCCCGAGGAAGGGAAGTTTGAGACGACTGATTTTGATTTTTGGGTTGCTTGTTTGACATTTATTTTCTGTACTAAACCTTTAAAACTTTAAATTTCTACATGATTAGTCGTACTCCTGGATTCTGTATCTTGACAATGATTGTTTTTCTCCCAACTTAAATGTCGATATTTCTTTTAACGATCACTGGAGACCGCCAAAGAATATAAAAGGGAAGTCTTTTAAGACCATTCCCCCAACCTTGTGAAAAAAATTTTTTATTATAATATCTTTTATTTATATTTTATGTTATATTCAAGTTTTATGTATGTTTATTTAACTAACTAGTAACTATAAGAACGATGATTGAGCTTTTCATACCTTTGTCATTAATGCAATTATACTAACATTGTCAACCATTTTGTTCTCAAGCTGTCAACGGTCGACTATAAAATGACTGAACACGTTGTCACGTTTTCATTTTAACTGTGTTCGTCTCCCTATTTTAATCTTTAAGGGTATATAAAATATAAGATCTGTTTTTTTGTTTTTTAATTTTTTAATAATTTTATTTTAAATAAAACTCTATTGTTTACCCTACATAATGGGACGAACATAACGCAAGGTGACGGGACCTTAGGTCTCCAATAACTAATTTTACAAATGAAATTTCAACATTATGTAAGTACAGACATTATTAATAATTTTATTTCATTACTAATTACAAATTTCTTTCTTATTACAGAATTTCTCATAAAACAAATCACAAACAAAAATCATTCTCTAACAAGATCTAGAATGTCCAAAAAATCCTTTTTATATATCCTGACGTATAATTTTCTAATAACGAATATCTTCCCTTTTTAAATTCGACCACAGATTGACAGTGTCTTTTCATAAACTTTGATTTAAATATAACATTCCACTTTCAATTCCAATTTTAGCATGCTGATTACATTCAATTATTAATATCTTGTCAAAATATTTTTAAATAAAAAAAAGCTCCATCAACGTCATTTTCCACCAACAGTTTTCTCTCTACTGCTAATAATAACTGCAGCACTACTTTGGTCTCCTGAAGATGAAGGTTACTACCTTTGAAACATGTAGAGACAATTTAATTTTAAGATTGAGCCTTTAATAGCTCACTATTAAATTAGTGGAGAAAGACTTTTTGACTTTTTTCCCCTTTCCCTATATTTCAACTCCACTTCGAGAATGGACTATTCTTTAAAATAATAACAAAGGTTTGAACTAAAAGTTCTGAAGATTTAAATTACAAAGTTATCATCAAAATAATAAGTAAAAGTCAAACCCTGTTTGACAAGGTCTTGCACTAGACGGCAACTGTCATACCTACACCATAAATAAAACGACTGTTTAGTCTGATCTGGCAGCCACATAGACCTACATCCAGGACATTGCCTCAGACTTGGAATTTTCGCAAGGTCTGTGCAAGAACCTCTCACAACTAACTAAATTTACCATAAGAGCATTCTTAAAGTACAATACAAAATCTTACGAGTACCTGGGGTTACTCAATACGCATACTAGCCACTTGGGCATAGATAAGTTAAAATGTCAAAGTGCAAATTGAGAAGAAACAAATGGCTTTTAGCCAGGAAAACAAAAATATTTACTTTATAATAATAAACTGTAACTATATTTACAACAAAATTAGCTGTAATAGACCACCTAACGTTTTATACTACTAGAGACTCTTGTGACGTCTTAACGCTATGTCGACATACGCTACACGTTTACAAAGCACAAGCTCTGTACATAACATGGGCGCAAAACTTTACCAAAACACTGTATATCGATTAATACGCAAATCTAAAAATTAAGATTTTAGGTTGACTACTTTTCAAGAGAAATGGTCACAGGGTAATGATACTTAGCTGAAATATGTGCTACCCATAGTTCATGAAGACTCATTCTTCAATAAGACACCCACACATGGTCCCTGAAACAGCTAACGTGGATACTGCTACACAGCTAGTCTCCCAAAAATTCAAATGGTACATGGCAACTGGCATGTCCCGCGTCCAGGCAGTTCCAACAAAAGAAAACTAGTAGTCTAGTTTGAACTCGGAATTTTAGTCCCTACCAAAAAAAACCCTCAAATAACTAACGAGGGTTCCAATTTACCAAATGGCGTCTATGACCGCTTGTTGAAGTTCATTGCAAAGCATTTTAAATCGGCATTCCGCCCAAAACTACAAAGCAATACCCTTTTAAAACATTTGTGGATGTTATATCGGCACACTACAATAGCCTTCCCTGCCCAAGAAACTAAACTTAGGGAGCTATTTCCACAAACGTGCTTTAACTTCCAGTGTCCATTGTCGAAAAGGCCGATAACCTTCCCTCTTTAACGTACATAGATACCAAAACAAACGACAACAAAAATATGTCAACCCTATCTATGAAAACTAACCTCTTTTAATAAGAAAACCTTGACAAACCGCGTCTACCAATCACGACCGCAAGAAGTATACACAATTAACCGGAGCTTATCGTGAAAATGCACAAAACTGTCAGTTTCTTCTTTTAATGGCACTGACCTGCGTAACAAATTATCGATTTTTCTTAAAACAGCTCATATACAACAGCCGAGACATTTAACCTACAACTTAAATACTAGGTTAAATAGTTATAAATTACCAATTACCAATCAATTAAAACAAAGATTTGAAATCAAACCTGTTTGCAAGTAGTATTAAACAAGGAACAGAAGAAATCAATCCATTTGGCTATGTCTTACAAGATACAAAACATTCCTGGAATATAAACATCAACAAAGGTTTGAAACTAAACATAGTGAACTATTGACTATCAACAAGTAATTAAATTATTAATTAATGTCTAAGGTGAGATTCTACATAGGTACTTTAACAATTTAAAACCGAAAACTTAACATAGATAACCAAACTTAGGAAATGCAATAAATTATAATTATAATTATACAAAAATAATGTAGGTTATGTTTTCAAATGAGAAATCAGAATAGTCAAGTTTCACATGTTTTTAACCAAAGTTTGGAGTTTAACTGGTACTAAATCGGCCAGTTGACAGTTAAACTTCGGGTAGCTGTTACAGTCACCGATGCAACAAACACTACTGCATTAACTAAAGTTTAACTGTCACTTGTCGTGTAAACTGAACGTATAAAAAATGGCCCTAAGTAAACAATCGAATGACAATATATCGTGGATAGAGCGGTAACAATTAATTTTAAAATATATTACGGATTAGAGTATTAGCGGACGTTAATTGGGTTTTAGAAATCAATGTAGGGTTCTGTAAAATTATCTACCCACATAAATTATGAATATTGTGAATATGATTCTGTTGTCTAACGAAAATATCATCAAAATGGGTTTTATTATTAAAAAATATTAATCATTAAACTTGAATTGTATTTTTCTTGGACGTTTGTTTCTTGATCAGGGTTATATGTTATGTTTATTCATAGAGAGGTTAGATTGTCTGGAAACATGGTGACTGAATGAGCGGGGTGCCTACGTCATCAGGACGACAGCCATAGAACTTGGTTGGTCTACATTGGGTACATCAATTTTATAATAGTTGCTTTTGTAGTTATGTTTGTACAGTTATTGTGATTTACGTAGTTAAATTTTACAATACTTTTAAAAACTACTTATTTACTCAAAAGAACTCTCAAAAATTGTGATTTTTTATTATCATTTGCATTGTGTGAATTATAAGGTTACTTCACTAAACTTCTTGTAGTTTATAAAGAAAAATGGTAAAAAAAAAGTAAATTCCTTGAGTTAGGTTTATTTCTCCCAAAATCCCCAATAAATAAATAAACAGGTTTTTTTTTTAATATAATGTCTTGCCACATGACAAATTAATAAATGGTTTTAGCACCTACCTACCTATTTGTAATTCTGGGGCTGTAATCTGGTAGACCTGAGTAATAATATTATTAAACTATTTATTACACTACATAAAAATATCAATCATGATACTAGTAAGGAAATAAAAAATAAAATAAAATAACACTCTAAAGGCGCGAGATTTAGTTCACTTTTCCTGCAAGAGGTTAGAGTGCCTGTCATACCCTTCGAGTGACGTCAGTTATCCGCAGTATTGCCAGCTTGTAACCAAAATAACCGAGTGAGAGAATTACACGGTGAATTTTTTTAAATAAAAACAAGATAAATTTACAAAAATAAACACACAAAGATATTCTTTCAAAAATACCAGTCGTGCGAAAACTTCATGAGAAAGTTCCATAAGCCCTCGCCTCGGTTCATATTTTTTCCATCCGGGGCCTATTTAACAGATTTCTTAACGAGTTAAGACAACCATTAAACAGTTGTCTACCTTTTAATTTTTTACTTAAGGTAGTCAAAGTTACATGGCGCTCTAAAAAAGTTAGAACTTAAGCATAACCAATGTAAAATATTATAGTTTTTGAAAAATACAACTTACAATACTTGTTTCGTATATTTCATAATAGTCTCACGAATAGAACTTATATCCAATCTTGACACATTTATAACTCTCTTTGCATGAGAACGTTTCTTTTTAGGTGATTCTAATAATTTATTTTTCTTAACTGACGTCGAAACTGCGCTTACAGTGGATTTATTCAAATTTAGGGCAGCTAGTACACGCTAGAAATTATTAAAGTAGAAATAAAATATGTAGACCTGTAGTGGGAGCACGAAACTCGATACGAAATGATCGAGTAACTCGATACTCGACTCGATCGAGTTGACGTAGATATCCCACGAAACTCGATCGAATTACATTTCGGCAATCTTCGGTTCTCGATCTTATTGGCTTCAAGCCATCAACAAAATACTTGAAAAAGAAGAACCAAGAAGAATATTTGAGGTTAATTGTGGGTTAATTCACAATTTATTGAGTAATAGCCTTTTCGGTTCAAAAAATTATGAGATTCTTCAGATAGCATCAAAATGGCAATGTGAGTACCATCAATTGCTCCAATTGTACCTGGAAACCCCCATTTATTTAAAAACTATATTCTAATGTAACCTCTTTCTTGTTCTGTTGGAAATTGGATCTTTTGGTCCACTATATGGTCATTAATAGCATTTATAACTATCTTAATATATTTCGCAATGGTTGTCTGGCCCATGCCAAAATTATATTCCTCCCCGACGCAACGCTGATAGGATCCTGTAACTACAAGTCTTAAAGTAGCTAGTACCATATTTTCAACACTAATTCCTCGAACGTTGAGACGTTGTGGCAAGTGAGGCCGTAAGGACTCTATTAATTCCCTACAAAGGTCTTTATTTAGTCGGAACAATTCTATAAACCGCTGATTGGGTAAATTAAAGGCACTATTTTCGACCCTTAATGAGCGCCGCTTTCTTAAAAGGCATACATTTGCAATATTTTGTTCTTGCTGCAACAGATCCTCATGTACAACAGGCAACATATTGGCAAAGAGTATCCAAGAACCAAACTATATTGCCATAAACATAAAAAAAAACAACAAAAATATGCTAACCCTAAAATTTAAAAGACGATACTAACCTCACAATCTAGCTACTCGACTGCCCTGCCGCTATCGAGAGATTTTGATCGAGTTGACTCGATTAATCGAGTTTCGTGCGCCAAATTTCGGCTCTTCTGTCAAAAAAGTCGATTGATCGAGTTTCGTGCTTCCACCCCTGAACTTACTCTTTATAGTTACTTCTCTGACTGTTGTCAAGAGTAACATTGGACCACTGTTGTTAAGTTCTTCCTGCAAATAGCTTATTAGAGAAGCTGTTGGCTCTTTGCAGGGGCTATTTAAATGCTACGGCATTTTTCAAAAATAGTACAAAAGGAATCGACAGAGATATGCATGTACACCCTTGTTGTCCTTAAAAGAAAAGTTTTTTAATGCTATTTATAAAGTTCTGGAGCTTTTGTTAAAAAATAGATGCACAACAACACGAGACGTAAACAAAACGTTATAAACACAGAACAATAAAGGTTAGGTCAAAAATGGCCAACGAACGAGCTGGCGCCATCGTTCACAGTTCTGTTGCCAGCTGTCGGCCAATAAAATTTAAATTATATTAATTCTTACAAGTTTAAATTTAAGAAAATATTTGCTATAAGTTGGTTCGTATCAAAGAAGAATTCTTTAAATTTTTAGTACATTCAATATCGCATGAAATTTTAATATTTTTGCCAAAATTTAATTTCCTCATGTTTTCTTACGGATTTTCAAATATCAGCTGATTGATGACGTGCAAAGGAAATCGTTTTACATTAAGTATACTTAGCTTTAATCCAAGGTTCTAAATCTAAATCCAAAAAAAAATTCTAAAAAATCTACTTCTAAAAAAAAACAGTAAGTAAAAATGGCGGCGAGTGTGTTTGCGGTAAATGTGAGCGAGCTATTTCTATAAAGGCGTCAGTAATAGAGTGTTGCCTGTGTTTTTCTTGGTTCCACCGAGGATGCACAAAGCTCACTTCTACTGAATTTAATGGAATTTGTGCTGAATTCAAGAAATCAAAGAAACATAATTGGAATTGTGATGAATGTGCAAAATCTAAGGTTATGTCCCCTACCTCATCTTCCTTTGTTGATGTTAAGCATGGTGGCCGTTCATCGCGTACCCGTAGCCAGACCAAATCATTATCCGACGAGACTCCTTTTGGCGCGTGGGTTGACCTTGGTGTAAAAATCCAGGATAAACTTTTCAACAAACAGAATGTTGAAATGGTTGATGTGGTTGTCATTATGTTACAAATTTTCAATTCCATTAATGATCAAAATGCCATGCTACAAGGCATTCTAGAGGATATAAAGGAGCTATTCAGTGATAGAAGTAGTAACCTCGCAAAGTATGAAAAAGAAATTGGCTCACTTCGTAATGAGATTAGTAATATGAAGAAAGGAGCTCAAGGCTGGGCTTACCCTACGAGTGTCTCTAGCACCGACGAATTATTTGGAGAAATGCAAGACCGTGCCAGTAGGGCAAAAAATGTTATTCTGTACAATCTGCCTAAGAGTCAGGCTCAGGACTCCACCCAAAGAATAAATCACGACGAAACACACATTAACAGCATATTAACAAAAATCAATGTTAACTGTGATAATTTTAAGGCTTGTCGCCTTGGACGCCAGGATAAGGGTTCAAGACCTCTTAAAGTGGTATTTAATGACCAGAAATTAGTCTCAAGTTGTCAAAAAAATAGGAACCTACTTACGGATGGTGATATTCGCATGACAGCCGACCTGACTCGGCTTCAGAGAGAACAGATACGTAATGCTCACGCTGAACTCCAGCGGCGTACCTTGGATGGCGAAAAGAATCTCCTAATAAAATACTTAAATGGTATACCCAAAGTAACAACTGCCAGGGTTTCTAATAAGAATGCTGTACCAAAAAACGACAACTAAGTATCTACTTCCAAAATGTGGGTGGAATGCGTACTAAGCTTACCGAGTTCAAGCAGGCAATCGATGTTTGCTCCCATGATGTGATTATTTTGGTCGAAACATGGCTGTCGTCCGAGTATTCCGATGCTGAGTTGGGGCTGGACAATTTTGTTGTTTATAGACGTGATAGGAGTGTTGATACAAACAAAAGCTTGAGAGGTGGCGGGGTACTAATTGCTGTTCGCCAATATATAAAATCTGTGGCGATAAATATCGGCGACTCTAATATTGAACATGTATTCATACTGCTGCTTTTTCGTGGTCATCAAAGTATGGTTTTGGGGTCAGTATACATTCCCCCTTGATCCTCCAAGGATATATATGAAGCACATGGGAATGCTGTTGTTCGATTGGCGGACAGGTATTGTGACAGTTACTTTCTTGTTTGTGTCGACTTCAATCTGCCCGAAGCTTCATGGACTAATCAGGACGATGGTGTATCAGTACAGTGCCCTCTTTTTTTTTCGGCTAATGTTATTTGTACAAACTATAATTACCTTAATATGTGGCAAGTTAACTCTATACCCAATTCTAGTGGTAGATTCTTAGATCTGATTTTCTCAAATTGTAAGGAATCAAATGTCTCTGTTGCTATTGATAATATTTTTAGCACGTCAGAGCATCATTTAGCATACGAAATAGCACTGCCCACTTCTGATGTTACAGGTAAATTAAAATTTAATGTGTTTTATTATGACTTCAAAAATACTAATTTTCAAGCAGTTAATGATTTTCTGGCTGGTGTACGATGGAAGGCTGTGCTTGATGCAAATGATGTGGATGTCTGTGTTGAGAACCTGTACAATATTCTGTATGATGTCGTTGCCCTTTTTGTTCCTGGTAAAAGGTTTTAATCATCAAACTTTCCGGTTTGGTTTTCAAGAGAACTGATAAATTTGGTCATACAAAAAAATATTGCACATAAGAACTATAAAGAAAGTAAATCTAGGGCCTTTTATGATGAATTCTCCATCTTGCGTGGTAATTGTAAACAACTACAAGCTACATGTTATGAGAATTATTTAAATCATGTCCAGAACAGTTTAACTGATGACCCCAGTTTTTTTTTTTGGAAACATGTAAACAATTCTAAAAAATCAAATAATTATCCTAATAGCATGTTTCTGGGGGATTCCACTGCAGAGAATGGCAATGACATTGTTGATCTATTTGCTAACAATTTCTCGGATATATATGCGAACGAGCGTCATGAGTTACCAAATTATTTAATAAATAGAAAGGTAGATATAAATTCAATTAATATTTCTTTAACTGATATCTTTGATAGTATAACTAACCTGAAGCTTAAATTTTCTCATGGCCCAGATAGAATTCCTGCTGCACTCTTGAAAGGCTGTGTATGCTCCTTGAGTAAGCCCTTGCATTATATATTTAACCTATCCGTTAAAACAGGTATTTTTCAACAGTACTGGAAAACTTGTTTTATAACGCCAATATTCAAGTCGAAATCGTGAAAATCGTGAAAATGTTTCAAATTATGGAGGCATTTGTATTCAGTCAGTCCTTCCTAAATTGTTTGACAAGTTGATTTCTGATCAACTTACGCGATTCTGTTCTGGCATTGTGGTGAATGAGCAGCATGGGTTCTCTCGGGGAAATCCACAGTCACCAACCTGCTGTGTTATCAGCAGGCTCTGAGGCCCTGGGATTTGGTTTTTGGATGGTTAGCAGGATTGATAGTTTTTTGTCTGGTCGTTGTCAGTGCGTAATGATAAACAATTACATTTCCAAGCAGATTCAAGTATGTTCGGGTGTCCCGCAGGGATCTCATTGTGTACCCTTATTATTTAACTTGTTTATAAATGATATAGAAGATGTGATAAATCATTCAGATTATCTTTTGTTTACTGATGACCTGAAGGTTTTTAGAGTTATTGAAAGTATGGTCGATAAACAACTTCTACAGGAAGACCTAAATAATATTTACCAGTGGTCTTGCACTAATGGTCTACAGCTGAATGTAAAAAAATGCTTCTGTGTGTCTTTTGGTCGAGTGCACAATTTACAGCGAAATAGATATTTATTAAATGACAAATTGCTCGATTCGGTTATGGAAATTCGGGATCTAGGTGTATTATTGGACAGCCAACTTACCTTCCGAGGTCATATTACAAATATTGTGCAACTTGGTCTGAGAAATCTAGGAATTATTACGAGATATAGTAAACGCTTTACACCATGTACGTTTAAGTTGCTGTATTGTTCCTTAGTACGCTCGGGGTTGGAATACGCGTCTGTCATCTGGACTTCCCATTATAATAATAATGTTCTCGAAGTCCAGAATTTGCACATGTTTTTTTTTAATGCACATATATGTTCAATACATTAAAAAATACGATATGCACAACATGACGCCTCAAATATCATTAACTAAGTTGTTATTAATTATAACTAACCTGAATTAACTTACAAAACAGATGAAAATGGATGAAAGTCATAATAATCCCTGCATAAGTGAAAAAAACACCAAATGTGTTGAGACCCGGACGCAAGACATTTTTCCCGCCGTTTTTGAGGCTAAAGAACCCTTAAATTAAAAAAAAAAAACACTATTTTCTCTATTTCTTGGTGTTACGCTCGCAAGGGTTTGCCGGATCAGGATTTCTTTAATAAATACGATACATTGACTTAACCTTTGACCGGGGGAGGCCAAACCAGCCCTTGGGCTGAAACAATTCTTAGAGCGAAGGGGCTAATTTTCTGTGCGTGCGATTAACGGAGATTTCAGGAAAATCATACACATATATCTACAGAGCTGCGTAAAAATCTTACCGAAATTGATATCAATTTATCGAAAAAACGGTCATTGGAAAGGTTGTTTCAACCTTCGTGAGTTGGTGCGATATCTTCTTTACTCCGCGAACTTCCTCCAAGGAAACTACTTTCAGTGGTAACTTGAAACATATCTACATTCGGTAAATGATCAGAGTGTGACCTCTTAAAAATCCTTCTGCGGATATAACTAAGCAGGTAACATAATATGAGTCGTCTAAATACACAAACGCCGACATCTGACAAATTCTAAAAAAATTAGATGTATTCATTATTTTATGCAAAATGTTCAGGCGGACAAATTATTCAGGCCTACCTGATGTGTCCAATTGGAAGCGTGAAAAAGCAAAAGCGAAGAGGTAAGTTTAAAGTGGTTTTAGGCTAAAGTTTTAGGTTATTATGACATTACTATAAATTTTTGGATATTCTGCAAGAAATCTGCCGCTTTACCCACAATGCAACCATAGTAATCTTGATAATCCATATGAATGTACTAACAAGAACCTTATTTCATTTACCGCTATAAGAGAGTTTCATCGCCAGCTTTATGCTGTGAAGAACAAAATTAAACAGGACAAATTTTTGCTTCAATACTGCGAGGCGATTGCACCAAAGCGTAAGAAGAAACTTAACAGGTTGAGTGCAGCGTTGTGCTTTTGACCTGAAGCAAATGTACTGAAATTGTTCTCAAAAATGTAATAGATTGTACTAGACTGTCAATTTTTGGGATTGGGTTTGATTTTTTTGAGTAGAAGGCTAGGTTAAAATGTTTGAACTGCTCTTATTAATTTTTTTCCTGTATTTTTTATTAAAACAATTTTTGAATAATACATAACATAAAAAGATCAAACACACAGTCGTTTTGTTACACAAACAAATAAATCTTTTACGGACTGAAACGACTAAATAATGCGGCTTCAAAACTACTGTACAACTGTACTGTAAACAAAAGAAAAAGGCCGACTGCCGAATTCAATTTGTCTGCACCGAACAAAGACATTAGCACCGAATCGCCGAACCTCGGTGATTCCCCAGAAACAAAATAAACACCAATAGGCGCAAGGGAGATGTAGGTCACGTGGTTTTACCGATTAGAGAGTTCTCGCACTACTCTAAGAACGAAATCAAATAAATCAAAATTTTTAGGTTGTAATTTTTTATTACTTTTTACTATAGCTTATTGGGATTTTGTGTTGTTGGGTGGTATTGACTGAACCAATGCTGATGAATTTTGTGAAAATGTAATAGATTATTCGAATTTTAGCTATTGTAGTAATATCGTAATAGGCAATGCCCAAATGTAATAGATCTAGTACAATTGTAATAGCAAGCACAACGCTGGTTGAGTGCCACTGTCCAGTATACTGGACAAACAGGTTCTTTATCAAAGCCCGCGTGCTGTAAACTGGACGTTACTATCATGGTGTTTAAATGCAGTTTAAAAAATGCGGTCTCTAGGAATAACTTGTTGTTTATAACGTGGGCCACCTTCAAATTCCTGAGCAACTTAAAATCTTATTATAACGTGGTCTGTAAATGAATGTTTGTGCGAAAACTAAAAAAATATTTCGTCGCACGTGGTGTGTAGTTGTCGTAATCTCGCGCTGTTATTTACTTTGTTTTGAGATTTCGGTGTGTTCGTTGAGCAATTTTGAGTTGTTTTGAAATGGCTGACGGAAAATTTCCTGACCCGGTACCGGGGTAAGTAATTTTATTGTATCTTACATTTTAGTTGATAGATGAAATTGGATTAAAGTTTTGTCTTGTGTGTATTTTATTTCAACATAACCTTTAAATAGAATGTTATAACGCATGTTTTTTTTGCGGTGTGCCAGCTTGCGCATGTTTTCTTTTTCTTACCAGACTCATATTTTGCGCTGTAGCGTAGCGCTAAATAACACATTCGAATTTTATAAATGAGGCGTCAATGGATTCATTTATTATAGCCCGAGTTGGGTTGTTATAGATTATTTTTTCCTTTCTAATAATTTTTTTATTCGTTTCAGACCAAGCGAATTGAGAAAACGAAAACGAGATGCATATAAGAAACAGAAATTGACAACCAAGGAGTTAGAAGAGCTCTGAGAGAAAACGAGCGAAAGTGATTTAGATTTTTCGAGTGATGACGACGTAGAAGATAAAAACTACTCCCCATCAGATAATTCTTCTTCCGGAAATTCCTTATTTGGTGCAGAGGCGGAATATATATCAAATTCTGGATCCGAAGCAGAAAGAGCTTTGTCTGTTTCGCCTGCAAATATTCCATTACCCGCTGCTAATGAAATCGATGAAAATTTGTGGACAGATACTGAGGAAGAGCCCATAGATATTCCTTTTCTTGGAAATCCCGGAATAAAAGTAGATATTCCTCCTGACGCCGAGCCTATATATTATTTCTCTTTATTTTTTGATGAAAGTCTTTTTGAAATCATTACTAGTGAGACAAACAGGAGAGCAAACGAGTTTTTACAAACACGAACAAGGAGGTCTAAAAGAGAACAAAAATGGAAAGATGTTACTGTAGACGAAATGAAGAAGTTTATAGGGATTTGTTGTTTAGGTGGTACTGTAGTTTTTCCATTGCTTGCCAAGCAATGGAGTACGCACCCTTTATACCACCACCCAATATTCAGCCAGACAATGCCAAGAAATAGATTCCAAATGATACTCCGAATGTTGAGGTGTGTAGATCACAATGTGGCTGATCAAGAAGATAAAATTTTTAAAGTGCGGCCAATCTTACAAAAGGTTTTAGAGAATATAAAAACAACATTTTACCCTAGTAAAAACTTATCTATTGATGAGGCTATGGTTGGTTGGCAAGGACGATTATCGTTCAAACAGTATATCAGCAATAAAAAAAATAAATATGGCATAAAACTATATGAGTTAACTACACATGATGGCTTTGTGTTAAATGTTTTGATATATACAGGAAAAGGTACACTGCAAGAAGACAACAAGACTCATACACATGCGGTTGTAGAAGCACTACTTACTGACTATTTGGACAAAGGTCATACAGTGTATTTAGATAATTATTATAATAGCGTCAGTTTAGCCGAAGCACTACTTGCAAAAGGCACTTTATGTGTTGGCACACTTCGTGAAAATAGAAGGGGAAATCCAAAGGAAATAGTGAAAAAGAAACTAAAAAAAGGACAAGTAATTTGGAAAAGAAAAGGTCGAGTATTGGTCACAAACTGGAGAGATAAGCGAAGTGTACGAATGATTAGTACAAAACATAAGCACGGGATGATCGAAGTAAGAGCCATAAGGGGCAATAAAATAAAACCTATCTGTGTAGAAGATTATAACAAAAACATGTCGGGTATTGACAGATCAGATCAAATGATCTCATATTATGCAACCCCAAGAAAAACGGTACGCTGGTATTGAAAAATAGTTTTCCACCTGATTGACCTTTCGATTTGGAACGGGTTTTATATTTATCAAAAAGTGAACAGCTCAAAGAAACAAAAATTGCTGGAATTTAGAGAAAAAGTTATTATGTCCCTCTTAGGGGTAAAAAGATACAAAATAGAAGGAAAAAACCTCAATTTGGACAATTTTCACTCTTTGGAACCCAATCCCCCAACTGAAAAAGATAAAAGTGCAATGCTAAGATGCAGGCAGTGTAAAAAGAGGAAAACTAGATATTTTCGTCCTGTTTGTGAAAATAAACCAGGTCTTTGTGTGTACCCATGTTTTAAAGACTACCACACCATAAATCAAAAAGATTTAAAGGCTAACTAATATTTCATTATTTTTATTTTTCATAAAAAATGTGTTTTTTGTTGTTTAGAAACTTTTTTTTTATCCTAGAAAATGTGTTTTTGTTTTTTTATATTTCTAGAGACACTCAAGGTCTACTACATGTTTTGTACAGTGTTTATTTCAAATATATGTTTATTTTTTATATTTTGATATGCTTTGTTTTCATTACTAATATTGATTTTACAAATATGTCCAGTAAACTGGACGTCCACTCAACTGGACGAATGGGATACTCGAGTTACGATTATCAAAATATCCCGACGTCCAGTAAACTGGACAGCTACTAACAACTGTCAAATTGACAGATAACATTTATGGACTGTCTAAACTATGCATGTGTATCAAAAAAAAAAATTGAAATAATATTTGCTCTTGGGCTCCCGGTAAGGCTTACTTATTTAAGCGTGGCACTCAACCTGTTAATATAACTACTAATAGTACAAATATGTCTGTAAAATATTACATCCGCCTAGAGACTGCTGATTTGGCTCGAATTTGTCGGGACAGTTCCTTAAACATACTGGGTATTGGAAAGGACCGGGTTCTAAACGCTTTAAAAAGACACCGAGCTACAGGAGCTTTGCCAAAAGCAAACAGGGGAGGCGACAGAATAAAGGGAAAAAACGATTTAAAACGCCAAAAAATCATGCACTTTATTGAGAGTCTTACGTGCACTGAGAGTCATTATTCTCGATCAAAAAATATTAACCGCACATACTTACCGTGCGAACTAAATATTACAAAACTTTGGCGCATGTATAATAAAGAGCAAAATAATGAAAACCTTAAAGTAAAGTTTTGTTTTTTTCAAAGAATTTTTACTCTTTATTAGAAGTTACAATATTGTATTTGGTTCTCCTCAGTCAGATGTTTGCTCCACGTGTACACAATTTAGTGAAAAATGAAAACTGTTAAAGAACTGCTGAAGGTAAGGCTGAATTAATGACTGTCCAAAGGGTACACAAATTACGAGTCAAGTGTTTTTATAAGTTGTTGACAGAAAAAAAGGACGACATTGAAATATTTTCCTTTAACTGCGAAAAAAATCTTCCTCTTCCGAAATTGCGAGATCAAGCTTGCTATTTCAGCATGCAGTTAAATTTATTTAACTTTACTATAGTTAATGGGCCTTCTTCAACTAGCCTTAATCCTAGAACGGTTAGTTCATTTATTTGAAGTGAAGTGGATCGTCCAAAAGGTTGAAACGAAATAGCCTCGGCCGTTTTTTATAAATTATCTACATTTACGTTTAAAGGCACAGTACAGTGTGTGAGATAGTGGCTGACGGATATGGCGGCCAGAACAAAAACTCAATTATGGTGAGCATGTGTATTATTGTGTATGTATTGGCTGAATACCTTTGCACCAAATAAAATTAGAGAAATTCGTCTGATTTTTCCGGTTGTGGGCCAGTCGTTTATACCCCCCGACAGGGTGTTCGGGAATATCGAAAGGGTTATTAAACAAATGCCTGTAATCGTATGTCCAGAAGAATGCATGAAAGTTATTAAAGAACATGCTACAATCTTTGAAATGGGTAAAGCTTATCAAGTTTTCGATTTTAAAAAACAAGTAGCATTAGTGTTGAAGCCTCCTACATATTGGCATTTTAAAATTAGCAAAGCCAAGCGAATTATCATTACTAAAAATATGGAAAATTTAATTGAAGTAAGAGGTAAAACGTACTACCGAAATGATTTGGAAGATATTTATAAAAAAATAAACCAGAAATCAAGAAAACAAGCATCAAATAACCTAGAATCCGCTAAAATGCATTGTCTGGCGTCAACCGTGGTAAACACGCCTGAAAAATGACGTCACGGCGAATGGCGGCGAGTTCTGGCTCGCGTGACATATTTTGAATTTCGGAGCAATTTCAATTTCAATCAAAGCCTGGTTCGAACTATGCTAGTAATTTAGTAACTAAACGTCTATGAACTGACCAAAAAGCGTTCCCACTATAGTCATGTACAATACAGGTCGACACACCAGACTGTGGCTACGGGGAATCGGCAAGGGGAACGGGAATCATGGCCGTGCTACACCGATATGTTTTAAAAGCAATAAAAATAGGAAATTATATTTCGGCATGAAGAAAAAGCAGCCTTATGATTGATTCAGTGATAATGACGCTTTAGTTTTGGTCGTAATAATGTCAAAGATGCGGTAGATTGACTTAACTAAATTACTTTATTCTACTAAACTAAAGTGCCGTTACTTTTGGCACTGATTAACTAATTTGATAGACGATTAAAATAATCAGGGTTTCGAATGGGACAAGTCAATACAAATTTGAAGGTTTTGGCACATTAGAAACCATGATTATTTTAATAATAATAAAAAATGAGTTAATCAGTGCCAAAAGTACCGGCACTAAATCACTTAACGACTCAACTAAAACTTTGTTTTTCAGACACGTTTAGTTACTAAACTACTCGCCACTGCACTAAATTACTAACATAGTCTGCACCAAGCTAGAGATGAAATTAAATAACAATTTTTTTTGGTGAGGTGTATATTTCTTTACATTGTTATCTTATGTTATTTACTAATATTTTCCCATTTTGATTTTTATGCAACTCATGGCAACTTTAAGTGATTGTGTTAATAAAAATGTGAACTTATCGTGCATATCATTCTGCTTTAAAACCCAAATAGTCGATCACTTTAAATTTGATATTTATATATAAATCAACTTAATTCAAACGCATTACAATTTCTTTATTTGCCTTTCACCGTTTGCAAATTTCCAAAGCATCAAACACAAAGAGTAGCATCGCGAGAGAATAAAATCAAACGATTCTTAAATAAAAACTAATCCTCTATTCAAGTGCCTTGTTGGTGAAAAAAGCTTCAAACTTTTATAAAGGACGAAAACGTGATTGCTTTGATAATACTTCGTAAGCGCCATCGAAATCAAATTCAAATATTTTTTCTCTTTGCCGTGTTCTGTTTGTTTTGTTTCCTTTTCTTGCTTCTGTTCGTAAAAAATATACCAGCAAATTTAACATTTGGTCGAAGAAGCGAAATTTATTTTAAATAAATGATTAGGGGTTAAATATTAGAATTTTGTTAAAGTGTTTATACTAAAACCAAATAAGCCTGACGCCTAGGGTAAACAAAAACACCTGCCGATAACTATCCATGAAGTAATGCGATTTGTCAGTCAATCATGGCAACAGGCACAGCTTCCCTTACTTCCAAGCTATGAAGGACAAAGTCTGGCAACGTTGCAGGTAAACCGATGATTTGCTATTTTTGTTTGTGCTCTTGTGCTTGTGATTGTGAAGTGCATCGACAAGTCTTGACGCATACGTTGTTTGTTATTTTCCCGAGTTTTAGTTATCAATGTTATCATTATAGGAAAATCTTAAGGTTAGTTCCAAGGTTTAGTTAACTGGCAAAATGTTTCATTTGCGTACGGCAAGGTTTAAAAAAGTGACGATTGAACTACCCCAATATATTTAAAAAATGATTTGGAGGTAAACTAGCTAAAGAAATTTGTGACTGGGCTTTATATATGGCATAACGATCCAGAGAGGGTGAGTTTAAGTAGGGACACTTATGATGCTATTAAACGTAGTAGGTACCAGAGTACCACAGTTCTAATAAAAATTATAGAATACTCATTTATCCATTTTGAAATAAAATCCATTTCAGCTGGTAAATTTCAAACAGATAGGTACCCTTGAAAAAAGATTTGGCCGATATAGGAACTTTTTTGGTTGTAACTGTAACTGTCATGTATCATTTAAACAGATCCTCGAATCAGAAAAAAAAATTAGACTTCAAAGTATTGTAAAGTCAGGGTTAAAAAAATGTACAGTGTTAAAATCAAATACTCTGTTAAGCATGATATTAAAATTACAGAAATATTAGAGTTTCCTTACATATTTCAATCGGATTATCTTAAGGATTACCAGTTGGATGAGTCTGTTTAAATATATAGGTATATGTATTATATAGCCCATTCTACCTACAAAAATAGGAAATTAAAATGCATGGATTGCAGAAACCCTATTATAAATAAAACAATGCAGTCTTCCTCCACAGTTTAATAATTAAACTGTGGAGGAAGATTGCATTGTTTTATTTATATTTCATTGACTGCACTGAAAGTATGGACTATTTTTTCAACTTTGAAGGTCTTTCCACTTTAAAATAGGTTTTAAAATCACTAATTTTTTTAAGTTAATTTAATTTTCCTATTATTATATTATATATATATTATATTATTATATTCTTGTTACTTATTAGACATATCTATACTGAAGTAAAATGCAAAAAATTCAATAAATAATTTGAAATAAACCTTAATTTTTATCGCCTAAACGGGCGAATCTGCACGGAAGTTGCGTTAATTACTTATTAGAAATCGGTCTACCTCTGACAGGATTTGCGACGTTGCCTTTCTTACTTCACGACTTGGAAATGTAGGGGTCAAGGGGGCTATGCAACAGGTGTATTTTGGGCTTGTTTGGATGTATGTCAAAGTCAAGTTGATGACAGTTCTGATCCTTTGAGACCCCAAGCTAAAGAAATGATACTCAATATCATAGGTTATTCTGAAAATGAATATTCACCCGTCAATATTCAGGTAACGGCATTGGGTGATGGTAAGAACTATGCAGAAAGTTGTGTACGAAAAAAAGCATTGTGCCGTCCTCACTTTGCTCCGCAATTGCTATTTTTAGTAAATTTTATAGTTATTTTATTTTTATTACAAATATTCGCTTAAGTACGTAAATAATGAGTTTCACACTGGTATCTTACATTCACAATTATCCGTGTTTAAAGTTACCTACATACATACAATTATTATACAATACATTTTTCTTGACCCACCTTCCATTCCATAACATCCTTTCCTTGACAATATTTTGCATTGTCCCTCGTACATACCCAAAAGTACCCATTGTGGTCGGTACGATGTGACCACGGATAGAAGGGCAGTCAGTCGAAAAGATAGACAGACGAGTAGAGTCCGTCTATCTATCTCACAAACAAACTCATTATAAATGCTAATCCCTTACCGTCATAATAACCTATTGTGTCAGGTGTAAAATTCGGCCACCTGATCTGGGGACTCCAGGTACGGATATATTTAAAAACTATTATATTATTATATTTTCTCAGTAATCCTCTAGGGTAAAATAAAATAGGTTTATTTTAGTTATTTAAATAAGCTGATTTTTTTTTAAATTCAGTTAGATGTTTGTATTGGTTTAGACAAGTTATTTGTTGCAAATTAAACGTGATATCTAAGAATGTTTCGTCCGTGGGAAGAAACCAGTACGCCAAGTGGATCTACAGGTCGTGATAAAAACCAATTAAAGCGTGATATTTTATCAGTTCACACAAAAAAAGTAATCTTCGACGTTTACACCACCCTTCTTGAACGTGGTTTTTCAAAATTTGGTACAGTGAAGGAAGCGGCAGCTTTGACATGCAGGTCAGTGAGCACCGTGTTGTTTGTTGTAAATAAACCTATAGTGGAGAGAAGAAAGAGGAAAGACTTTTTTACTTTTAAAAAACTAGACGCGACGGATGTCGATATAATTCGTAGAAAAATATATGCCATGTACAGGGTTATCCAACCAAGACTTAGACAAGGCGATTTTTTGACTTTTCCTGTACTTTTATAAAAAAACTAAAATAGCCATCTTAAGTCATTTTCTCCCGCGAGTTCGAATATCTTCAGCAAAAAACAATTGAACATCAAACAAAAGTACTAGGGGTCACTTTGATATTTTTTTAAATGGGATGCCGTATTTTTAATGAGCTTATCCGATTTCTCATATAAATTTTGATCTAAAATGTTGGATTTTTAATTTTTTTTTTTTTTTTTAACATTTTCCGAATTTAAAACTGAAGAAAAAAGGCGTTTTTGAATTAAAAATCCAACATTTTAGATCAAAATTTATATGAGAAATCGGATAAGCTCATTAAAAATACTGCATCCCTTTTAAAAAAATATCAAAGTGACCCCTAGTACTTTTGTTTGATGTTCAATTGTTTTTTGCTGAAGATATTCGAATTCGCGGGAGAAAATGACTTAAGATGGCTATTTCAGTTTTTTTATAAAAGTACAGGAAAAGTCAAAAAATCGCCTTGTCCAGTCTTGGTTGGATAACCCTGTACAGGGAACACATGATCTCCACTTTAAGAACCTTATTGCAAAAATTACAAAAAGATGATACAGGAATAGAGTGTTGTCGTGAGACACTAAGGAAATGTATTTTAAGAAACGGTTTTAAAATAAAAAAAATTAACAAACGACAAGTAATTATGGAGTCGGCCCAGTTGAAAAGATGGAGGATGGAATACCTAATTGCAGTTCATGGATATAGACAGGATGGACGGGATATTATTTATTTGGACGAGACGTGGTATAACACACACAAAGTTCCAGATAAAGGTTGGGTAGATTTATCGAGTCAATGCAGAACCAAAGCACCATCAAATAAAGGTAAGCGTATAACAATAATTCATGCTGCGACAAAAAACGGATTTATACCAAACGCTTTGGCCTTATCAGCCAAAAATATAAAGAACTCCCTTGTTGAATATCACGATGATACTACGGCAGAACTATTTGAAGACTGTCTTAAAAACAAATTATTACCAAATATAGCACCAAATAGTGTGATAGTGATGGATAATGCGAGCTACCATAGTCGTAGGTTAAATAAAATTCTGTGTTCCAATGACACAAAAGTTACCATCCAGGACTATATGATGGATAGTAATATTTATTTTAAGGAAAATTACACAAAAAAGCAATTGCTCGAAATTTTAAAATCATTTTCAATGAAAAGCAATATTATTGTGACACTTTGGCGGCAGAAATGGGTCATACCGTGTTAAGACTTTCTCCTCATCATTGCATCATCAACCCAATTGAATATGGCACCAGCTGAAAACATCGGTAAGGAGGAATAATAATTCGGTAACCTTAAATTCTTCTGTGGCAGCTTTAATACAGTCAGAGATGCAAAATATTCCAAACATAAGCTGGGAAAATTGGGTAGCGCATGTTAAAAAAATAGAAAAATCATACGTAAATATAGATCTGTTGCCCAGAGAAAGAATTATTGTGAACTTGGATGACGACAGTGACAGTGAAACTGACTTGTATTAAAATGTAATACTATTATTTTTCTGACACGGTACTTTTTTGTAGGTATATTAGATATGTATATTTTGTTTTAATTAATAACCATTCTATATGTTATAATTTTTATTGTATTGTATCTTATATGCTGTTATATTATTATTTTATTATTATTACTTATTATAATTACTTATTGTTAAATTACGTTTGAAATATGTTTCTGCGTTTTCTTTCTAACATAAAAGATCAGTACGACACTTTTGTTGCATACAGGTAGATAAAAAAATATTTTTTCCACGGTTTTATATACGTGAGGGCAAAAAGTATGGAATAAATTCATTATCTAAAAGACGATTTATTTTATGAACAATCGCTCGGACACGTCAACTTTCTTTTTATTTTCTACATATTTTGACAATATTTTTCCTTATACAGGGTTGCCCAAAAAAGTAGGACACAAGTCGACTTAATTTTTTTAAATAGAACACCCTATATATTATTATATTTTCGAATTCTACGTAAAATTCTAAACAATTTTCGTGTAACATGTGATATACCTATGTCGAATAGTTTCAGAATTACACAGGTTAAAAATTTATTTGTAAAACCTATTAATAAAGTAGGCTTTGGAAATCCGAAAAGAAACAAAGCGTTAAATGTAATGTCAGCAAATTATTTCATTAAAGTTTACTGTCAAAAAAGAAACATCAACATTTTTTCTAGTAAAAATTGCGTGAATTAATTGCATCTAATAAAAATGAAATTAACCGAAACAGAAAGAATTCAAATATTAATGATGATTGGTTATGGGGATAGAGTGCGTACCCAACAAGAAGTTTGTCATTTATTTAATGAAAAATATCCAGATCGTGTGCCGATTATGCAATCAACTGTGAGTAAAATGAAACAAAAATTTAGATAGTTAGGTCACGTTAGGGATGCTCCTAAACTGGGTCGTCCCCGTATCAATCAAAACAAAGAATAAGACTTACTGCTAAGTGTCCAAGAAGACTGCCATGCAGCAACTAACAATTTGGCTGGAAGTTTAGATATTGCAAAAGCATCCGTCTTAAATATATTACATAGAAACCAATATCACCCTTATAAAATGCAAGTTGTACAAGAACTTTCAGATGGCGACTTTGACAGGAGGTTAGAGGTTTGTGAGCGCCTCCAAAATTTTGTAAATTGTATTTTCGGACGAATCTACGTTTTGCTTCAACGGAAATGTCAATACACAAAATTATCGGTACTGGTCGGACACAAATCCCCATTGGATACGTGAGGGACATACCCAAAATCAACAGAAAATGAACGTGTGGGCGGGTATTGTTGATAACATAGTTATCGGACCCTACTTTTTTGAACAGTATTAATGTTCCAGCTTTAGCGACAATACATCCCAACCCAGAAAATCCGGACCTACCAAATAACAGGCTTTGGTTTCAACAAGATGGAGCTCCGCCTCATTATGCTGCTGAAGTGCGAGCCTATTTAGATGAAGTTTTTCCAGACAGGTGGATCGGGAAGAGGGGGTTTATTGAGTGGCCAGCGAGATCGCCTGATTTGACACCTTTGGACTTTTTCCTATGGGGTTATTTGAAGAAGTAAGTTGGAAGTAAAGTGTTCAAAACAAAACCTATAGATCTTGAGGACTTGAAAATACGCATTCGAAATGAAATTCGACTAATACCTCCTAATGTAGTGCATAACAATCAAATTGAGTTTGTAAATAGACTTGGATATTGCCCAGTAGTAAATGGTGAACATTTTGAACATCTAATTAAATACCATTAAATTACCTTTAGAGTATCCAATATTATGCATTACTTACTATTAGTGTTAATACTGTTAATTTTAATATAATAATAAGAATACATATAAATTTTTAACCTGTGTAATTCTGAAACTATTTGACATAGGTATATCACATGTTACACGAAAATTGTTTAGAATTTTACGTAGAATTCGAAAATGTAATAATATATAGGGTGTTCTATTTAAAAAAATTAAGTTGACTTGTGTCCTACTTTTTTGGGCAACCCAGTATAAGGAAAAATATTTTCAAGATATGTAGAAAATAAAAAGAAAGTTGACGTGTCCGAGCGATTGTTCATAAAATAAATCGTCTTTTAGATAATTAATTTATTCCATACTTTTTGTCCTCACTGTACTGTATTATCTTAAAGCAGCGCAACCTTTTATTCCAGCAGCAACGAGTGCGTCCCGCTTTCATTCAATCACCCGCTGGGTCTTATCGGCAATACGGATTAGCATTTATAATGAGTTTGTAAGATAGATAGATGGACCATACCGTGCCGTCCCGACTCAAAAGGGGTGATCCTATCAATTTTATTCTTACGTTATCCAAGGTGAGTCAATAGACACTTAAAGCCAATACACAACAAAAACGTATCTCAACCACGGCTACCTTATCAAATCGGGGTTACGTCTAAAAAAGTTGTTCCGTAAAAAAGTCTTAAAGCACCGCTTCTTTTACAAACGTAAACGTAACACAGTAACCTGTGTTATATTTCGTTGTATGAGGCCCCATCTTGAAGGCTCCTCATAGGGGGTTTGTCCCGCAACCTCTCTTAGTAAATATAAATCGTCATCATTACTAAAATGTATTCGTTTTCTGATCGATACTTCTTGTTTTAGGTTATGTCTCCATGTTTACATCTATTTTTGAAATAAGCTACACGCTGCGTTAACGAGATACGTAAACGCAGGATCCCGTAGCGATACCACAGCTTAATATAACAATCAGCTGGAAATCTCTGTTGGCGGGAACAGTTAGCGCCGATCTTCGCGCATGTAAAGTTAGCTCCGCCCACCTGGCGAAATCACATCATGGGCAGCGTAGACGGTAGCAGTATTCCGTATTTGTCTCGATAGCCTAGCATCGGCGTGCGTAAAAATATTTGTGTGATTATTGTAGAAAAAGTGTTTAGTGACTTTAGTTCATTTTAAAATGAGTCAAGGGGGGCACGTTTGTGCTGTTAGAACTTGTATAAATAAAGGATACAACAGCAAGAAAAGCTTTTTTAGATTTCCTAAACAATGTAGTACGAAAAAATGTTTTAACGTACTTGTGCTTATATTATTTACCGAGCATAATATGCTTTATTATATGAATATTTATATAAAATTGATATGGGGCGGCTGCGCCGTGGGACCCGTACCTGTTAACACCACTTTGTGAAATGGTTTTTGTGATGCCTAATTTTTGCTATGAAAAATTAAGAAAAAGATATTTGGTATAAATGTGTACATTGATGGGTGTAAAAAAGTGGTATGTAAAAAAAGTGTACAGGGTTCACAAAAAAAAAGTTATAATCACTTTTTTTTTACTGCGTCGTTTATATTCGGATGTTTGCTATGGAAAATTAAGAAAACAAAGGTACGTGTACGTCTACATTACTGGATGAAACAAATATACAGCGAATACAAAAAAAAAGTTGTTGGCAATTTTCTTGTAACTATGCACGTGATATTTGGGAGTATGATAAAATTGATTCAAAAAAACCTTTAAAAAAACTGCCACGATTATAGGTGCAAGAAATACAGAATTATGACAGCTAAAAGCTTAGTGCATCAAAGACCATTTTCGAAGTTTATTTTGCATCATCTTCTCCATAGGGACAGCGTATGCTTATATTTAAATAATAAGAGGATGGGTATAGAAAAATAATATGTAGTGTAAAAAAACAATATACGAGGTGCTGCAAAAACATTTTTAACTGATTGTAACATTGCTCATGTAAGTGAAGACAAAATATTTGGGTATAATAAGCGGATAAATTATAAATTTTAATGAATACCATTATAAGTACAATAATAGTTTATTTTGTAATATATGTAGTTAGTTATTTGTAATTAAAATATTTATCATTATGGGTATTTTTTTATTAAAATAGTCCCCTTGCAATTTACTACAAAAAAACCAAATTCATACCTTACAGTGACAGCACAAGATGTTGCACCAATTTTTACCGAAATTAAAATATTTTCCTATTACTTATTTACATTATTTAGAACCAAAGACGGTTTCGAATACGAATATCACACAAAAAATTTATTTATGGCAATTTTAAATAATTATCGTAAAGCCGAAGCGGCTGAAACCATAACACCCTAATTCTCGTACGCTAAACCGTTTTAAATTGACAATCAAAAGTTTAAACTGACAAGTGTCAGAATAAGACAGCTAAGTATTCTATTAATAATTAATTTTTGTTTTTCTTTAAATTTTCTTAAAAGATAATGTTTTTAAACGCATTTTTGCAATAAACAGGACCAAACTATATTTTAAAAGATGGTCCAAGGACAAGAATTTACTTACAAAAGAGGTAAGTTGCAAAAATATTGAAAAACAACATGAATTTTGAATGACGCCTAATATCAAAGCCTCAACAAAATTCACCTGGACAGCTGGAAGATCTAAATTTAGACCTGGTCTAAATCTTAAACCTTCTTTCAGAATTTGGGTGTAATGTTTAATTTCTGCCACAGGTAACTAAGATTCTATAATTAGGTATAAAAATTAATTCTAAATAACTTTTCTTAACAACCTTTGTACGTGTCTCTGAAAATAAAGCTACTTTACCCTTCAATGAAAATCAAATATGTGCCCCTACCCTGTATACAGTTGTATTTTTGAAACTTATGTTTATGCATATTTCGGTTTTACGATATGCAGAGGCTATCTACGGTATTTTATTTTTTTTTAATCTTAATACAAAATTTTTTCCCATAATGCAACATCTTGTTCTGTCACTGTATATAGGTAATTCATGACGAGTCACTTTCGTAAACCCCACCCTTCATTTTCTCTACTAAACACAATTTAATTTTTTGTAGTACATAATGTAGTATCACAAAAAGAACTGTAAAAAAGCAGAAAAAACACTAATGCCGCTTTTTTATGGTAGGATTTGAAATAAAAATTACCTGACTCTTGAAATTTTAAAATACAATACGGTACTGTTACACATAATTTACTCACTACTAAATATTTGTAGTCCGGCCCCGACTTATAGCCCAAGCACGAGAGAGAAAATGCGCATTGCGTCCTTGTCTAGTCCAATCTAATAGATTAAAGTGCCGCCGTCGAGTCTTCGAGCTGATTGTTATATTAAGCTGTGGCGATACGTTCGACGTATCACGTATACCTATCCGTATCCTCTGTGCGCAGTCGCATATCGATACGTATAGGTATACGTGTTGATAACTGGCCGTGCTTTAAGTGTCTAATATTTTACATTTTTACCGTTCGTGATTTTACTTATTTCATTGGGGTTGCGGCACAGCTTAATATAACAATCAGCTCGAAGACTCGACGGCGGCACTTTAATCTATTAGATTGGACTAGACAAGGACGCAATGCGCATTTTCTCTCTCGTGCTTGGGCTATAAGTCGGGGCCGGACTACAAATATTTAGTAGTGAGTAAATTATGTGTAACAGTACCGTATTGTATTTTAAAATTTCAAGAGTCAGGTAATTTTTATTTCAAATCCTACCATAAAAAAGCGGCATTAGTGTTTTTTCTGCTTTTTTACAGTTCTTTTTGTGATACTACATTATGTACTACAAAAAATTAAATTGTGTTTAGTAGAGAAAATGAAGGGTGGGGTTTACGAAAGTGACTCGTCATGAATTACCTATATACAGTGACAGAACAAGATGTTGCATTATGGGAAAAAATTTTGTATTAAGATTAAAAGTTTAGTTTCAAAAATACAACTGTATACAGGGTAGGGGCACATATTTGATTTTCATTGAAGGGTAAAGTAGCTTTATTTTCAGAGACACGTACAAAGGTTGTTAAGAAAAGTTATTTAGAATTAATTTTTATACCTAATTATAGAATCTTAGTTACCTGTGGCAGAAATTAAACATTACACCCAAATTCTGAAAGAAGGTTTAAGATTTAGACCAGGTCTAAATTTAGATCTTCCAGCTGTCCAGGTGAATTTTGTTGAGGCTTTGATATTAGGCGTCATTCAAAATTCATGTTGTTTTTCAATATTTTTGCAACTTACCTCTTTTGTAAGTAAATTCTTGTCCTTGGACCATCTTTTAAAATATAGTTTGGTCCTGTTTATTGCAAAAATGCGTTTAAAAACATTATCTTTTAAGAAAATTTAAAGAAAAACAAAAATTAATTATTAATAGAATACTTAGCTGTCTTATTCTGACACTTGTCAGTTTAAACTTTTGATTGTCAATTTAAAACGGTTTAGCGTACGAGAATTAGGGTGTTATGGTTTCAGCCGCTTCGGCTTTACGATAATTATTTAAAATTGCCATAAATAAATTTTTTGTGTGATATTCGTATTCGAAACCGTCTTTGGTTCTAAATAATGTAAATAAGTAATAGGAAAATATTTTAATTTCGGTAAAAATTGGTGCAACATCTTGTGCTGTCACTGTAAGGTATGAATTTGGTTTTTTTGTAGTAAATTGCAAGGGGACTATTTTAATAAAAAAATACCCATAATGATAAATATTTTAATTACAAATAACTAACTACATATATTACAAAATAAACTATTATTGTACTTATAATGGTATTCATTAAAATTTATAATTTATCCGCTTATTATACCCAAATATTTTGTCTTCACTTACATGAGCAATGTTACAATCAGTTAAAAATGTTTTTGCAGCACCTCGTATATTGTTTTTTTACACTACATATTATTTTTCTATACCCATCCTCTTATTATTTAAATATAAGCATACGCTGTCCCTATGGAGAAGATGATGCAAAATAAACTTCGAAAATGGTCTTTGATGCACTAAGCTTTTAGCTGTCATAATTCTGTATTTCTTGCACCTATAATCGTGGCAGTTTTTTTAAAGGTTTTTTTGAATCAATTTTATCATACTCCCAAATATCACGTGCATAGTTACAAGAAAATTGCCAACAACTTTTTTTTTGTATTCGCTGTATATTTCTTTCATCCAGTAATGTAGACGTACACGTACCTTTTTTTTCTTAATTTTCCATAGCAAACATCCGAATATAAACGACGCAGTAAAAAAAAAGTGATTATAACTTTTTTTTTGTGGACCCTGTACACTTTTTTTACATACCACTTTTTTACACCCATCAATGTACACATTTATACCAAATATCTTTTTCTTAATTTTTCATAGCAAAAATTAGGCATCACAAAAACTATTTCACAAAGTGGTGTTAACAGGTACGGGTCCCACGGCGCAGCCGCCCCATATCAATTTTATATAAATATTCATATAATAAAGCATATTATGCTCGGTAAATAATATAAGCACAAGTACGTTAAAACATTTTTTCGTACTACATTGTTTAGGAAATCTAAAAAAGCTTTTCTTGCTGTTGTATCCTTTATTTATACAAGTTCTAACAGCACAAACGTGCCCCCCTTGACTCATTTTAAAATGAACTAAAGTCACTAAACACTTTTTCTACAATAATCACACAAATATTTTTACGCACGCCGATGCTAGGCTATCGAGACAAATACGGAATACTGCTACCGTCTACGCTGCCCATGATGTGATTTCGCCAGGTGGGCGGAGCTAACTTTACATGCGCGAAGATCGGCGCTAACTGTTCCCGCCAACAGAGATTTCCAGCTGATTGTTATATTAAGCTGTGGTTGCGGGATAGAGAGAGTGATCTTCAATCGAGAAAGAGCGAACCGGAAACAGCGTAACCTATAATTATTAATGTCCAGGAAGGATTAAAATGCCCCATTAATTGGTCCTTCGAGCCGGATGTAATCTTATAATAGCTAAAAGTTCCATCTTACTAATATCCAAGAAACCATTCCCTCAAAAGTTTAAAAACCCGAAATTTGATTCACTATTTATAAACAAGTTTGACCCTTCCAGTTTTAAAATATATTCTGTAAAACCTTATTGAGGCAACTTTGGGTTTTATGTTTAAGACCCGGTACTTTCATTTCCCTATAAATTAAAGTTGCCCGGCAAATTAAAAGTTCAGATATTTCATCAATCAGATAAGAGTAAGCGAGGGATCCCAATCCAAAGAACATCTTAAACGGGTATTTTCAGTTAAAATAATTCGACGATTAACAATTCAACGGTTGTACCTTTAGACCGAGAAGAACCGACAAACGGGAAAATCTCGAGTTTAGCATTGATTAAATGAGGACCAAATTATATGTCCTTCACCTTGAAATTTTGACAGTTGTCCGGGTTTTCACACTAAAAGAAGCACTAAAACGTTGAAGAAAATGCTTTACACTGAAATAAAAAATGTAGGTGCCTAGTAAGAAGTAATTTTTTCATGATTATCTTCTGTGTTTCATGTAATTGACTTTCCAGCAAATTTTGCAAAATCAAAAAAAAATTAAATATAATAAACATATTTTTGAATTGTTTTATTGATTGTGCGTTACTTACTAATAGTACATTTAAGAAAGGAAATGAAATAGTATATTACATGCCAAGAGTGGTAAGAAGCCTGTTACACACGATTTCGAAAATTACAGTACGAGCGTTAGCGATAATTGCCCTTGTTAATGCAGACTATTGTCTAATATGACGTAACTATTTTGTTTAAACAAAATAAGTTGTAAATTTCGGAAAACCCTATGATTTTTTTTATAATGTATCTATTGCTACTTACTCTATACTTATTTTACCTGATCTACGCGTAGAAATATGATATTATTCGATAAAAACTACTAAATGAAAATAAGTACTTGTGCTTTCAGGAATATTTTTCAAAAGAACACAAAATCTGTTAGAAAAATAAAAACATGTTTTTTTAGATTACTTTGATATTTTTCCTTCCCGTCGCCTTTCCTTAAAAAGGTACTTGTTTTTCTACGTTTAATATCAACTTCACCTGAATAACATAATAAATAATGGTAGGTATTTTCCATATACCTTTCACGTAATAAGATACAGCAGGTAAATGCAACAAAACAAATATAAACAAATGTATCATAGCGGTGCAAATGTACTTACTGTTCAGGATCCTTTGGAAATGAAAACATGCTTATTCCTTGACCTACTTTTGAGTAACACCTTCGAAACGCACAGGTATTACCAGTCATAGTTTTATAATAGCACAGCACTTACAAAAATAAACAGTTAATCAATACACTTCTTTCAACAAAAAGGATATTTAAACTCGATAACGATAACTCATCGACTACCGGACTAACGGGCCGGCTTAAACTTATGACAGTTGTCCGGGTTACCTCCCACTACATTGATTTCGCCAAATGTCATATTGTCGCTTCTCGTTTGTTGGCTCTTCTCGGCTTTAGATGCTTTCATTAAATAAGTGTTGCCAATATGAATAGTGCAAAACAAAGATAAACATATCCGAAGCTATATGCATTAAAACGGGATAGGGATTTTTATGTTTTCTCTACCGCTGCAACGCGTGTGAATTTCGATTTTCAGGTTAGATTGCCGTTTTACGTTGAGCACACTAACATATTGTCAGTGGTTGAGCCATGTGTGGGTTTAAGACTTTGGTGTATGAGTTATGTTAATTATATTGTAAAAAGCCTCGTTGGGTCCGTTCTTTAAGTTTTGCCTTTTAGTGATCCTTGTTCTGTGTTGTGTAATGATGGCAAGTACTTTTGAAAAAAATAAGCAGTTTCGAGTAGCTAATGTTAACTTTGAATAGGTCAGCTGGCTGTTAAGATTAGCACGAAAAGAAAAACAGAAATAGAAAACAAACAAACATGCGGTAAATCTATTGAAGGAATCTATATCATTCTAGAAAATTAAAGTGATCAATTCTGGGTCTTAAATTAGTACTCTCTGTCTGGTTTTATGTTTTCAACCAGATCTTTTCGTTAACTTCAGATGATTAACGCAACAGTATAATTTTGGACATACTATACATCTTCAACTGATATTACCACAGAGCGGTTTATGGGTAGAAATACACCACGAACCACTATACATACCCGTACGTGGTTGTGCTTAAGTTCCTCGAACGAAACTATTAATAAATTCCTTTACTCGAAGAGCGTCAATACTCTTGAAAGAATTACTCTTACTTGGCCCCTTCTTAGTTAGGGACTCGCCTATTTTCAGGTCAAATAATTCTTAGTTGGCACTCCTGGGATATATTTCTACTTGGCCCGTTCTTAGTTGGGGACTTTCCTTTTGTCAGGTATAAAAAATGATAAGCTTACTTAACATTAGAAACAAAAATAGGAAAAAATAATTTAAAATTGTATTTATTTACAAGGTGATACCATTTACAAATAGTGACACAAGAATTATTGCATTTTTACAACATACGATAAATTTCTTAAACATCTACCGACACCCATTTTATTATTAATATAATCATTAACTACTGTGTTTTTTATTCTTTCGTCTAATAATACATATTTTGTCTTTCTCTTTTTAGGTGCCATAATATATAATTCGACCTGCCATTGACAATTTAATTACTGTAATAGAAACTTTCTTCTTTCAATGCACTTGTTAGTTGAATGGGATTGGGATTTCTTCTAGAAATTCTGCTGTTGAGGCGATTGTGCCAACCCTCCAAACAATTTGTTGTTCTGTGTCTTTCATCGTGGCATACCCACATATCTTTTATAACGTCATTTTCCATCCACTGGTCAATAAAGTAATCATTCAAAATTCGGATTTTGTCGCAGCTCGGTACATTTTCCATTATATATAACTAACCATCATCTAATTTTCGTGCGGTATGTGTGACAAAGCAGCACACATTCTTTTATGTAAGCGAATTTCTTCATTTTCCCTGTACTCATTGGTAAGCCCTATTTCTTGCATTTTTCGCCATAATCACTGGTTGAAGTGAAAGTTACATCCTGCAATCTTTGCATTGGGAAAGCATGATCGGGGTGCCTGAATTCTTGTTAATTCAAAGTCGATTTTGAAATTTTTCAGTACCCACTTTGGAATTTTTTGTTGGATTGATTGAAATAACCGTTGGTAGGTTTTCTGATTTTTATCTGGAAGCAATGCAAAAGCAACAGGAACGATATTGCTTTCCAGGGATGTGCTGCCGATATCTGCATAAATTGTGAAAAGTTGGTGGAATTGTGCTTTTAAACAATCTCCAAAGAAATCTGAACAGTCCATTATAGTTTGTCGGGTAGTGGGGGAGGCGAATACCAACATTTGGTCCATGCGGCCGTCACCTATAAGCAAAAATGCTTTCGATAGCTGTTCAGGGACAGAAATATCCTCTCGTTTTTTGAATGTCATAGCGGCCAGTGCCTTATTTCTTGCAGTATATAGCAAAGATTTAACACTGGAAAATGTAGGAAGACTACTAACAAACTCCAATCCAGCATCCCTAAGCGGGGCTATTTCTTGCTCGAAAATTTGTGTAACTGGCGCTACTTCTTCTCTTAATCTCTTTTTAGCTTTATCTAAACAGACACTTATATTGAAAAAGTAGTCCATACTTGCAGTGGAGTTTACGTAATGTAAATAAAACGACAATGTCTTCCTCCACAAATTTAATAATAGTAAAATTATTGCTCCCTACATGTTTCGGGCGTCTAGACGTCCATCCTCAGGGGATACTAGAAGGAATTTCATCTTTATAAAACTAGTTAAAATCATGGTGAACATTGACTTACCTATAATCGAGTTGACTATAAAAACTTTAAATGGTTGCCTCAAATTAATGAGTACAGCCAAAATTGAGTAGGAACCTCAGAAATTGGGTGGACATGTGAAAAATTATAATTTGTATATTTATAGAATGAAAATTTTTGTGAAAATATAAGAATTGAATAGGAAATATATTATTTTAAAAAGGTGCATTTTATTTTTGATGATGATTTTCTAGAAAAACATTGTAGTTGTGAAGAAAGAAATTTAAAATAAAATTTTTGGAGGCATGCTCCGTGTTAATTTAAAAAAAAAATTGAAATTTTTTATACCAGAGGGGCTATGCCCATGGTAATATATAAATTACGAAATCATTAATAAAATGTTTTTGAAAATTTTAATGAAAAAAGAACTTTTTTTTTATAAAATACAGAAATAGTGCTAAATCACCACCATGTTCACTTTACACACACGTGTCTCAGAGGTAAAGCGGATATGCCATCACTTGGATGTCAGCTGTTAGAAAAATGAGGTTTACCTAAACTCGATATTGGATTTAAAAAATCGATGAGAGTATGTCAATATTCAATAGAACAAAGTTTAAAAGTTGTGGTCACTAGACGCTCAGAGTATCCGAAGAATGACTGACACCAGACATCTGTCAATGAATTATAAAATTGGGGTTAAAATGTTCAGAGGGGGGCACTAAACTGCACTGAATTTGCGAGTCGCACAAGGGGTAAACACCATAGTTAACACTAGATGATACACTCGAAACATGAAAACCTCAGCCTATAAACAGTCTCAAAGTCATAGATGTGCAAAAACAATTAATATCTATGAATAGAAAATTCTTAGGGAGCCAAGGTAGGATTGACAAAATCAAAAGAACAGTTGAACTCCCTTGGGTAGGGAAAGAGTAAAATAGAGATAGTAAGAGCTTGATTATTTAGTGAAACTCAAAGCATTGAAAAAAAAATGTGTGCTGTTATGAATAATTTGGTCATTAACGCAGACAATATCTGGGTCTCTGATAATTTGGTTTATTTCCATAATCTCAAGCAAGTCCAATGTGTTGCCCTTGCTACAGAAATGCAACAATTTAGTGTTTGTGTCTGGGTTGAAGTTATGATTGTTTATGTGTATGTGCCTTGAGAAGTTCGATTTTATTTGTGTCGGTATTAAATTTAGATTTGATGCTCTTTCTATCTCCTTACAATGTTCATTAATCCTAGTCTTAAACTTTCTCCCTGTTTGTCCAACATAGGAGGCTGAACAGCCCTCAGTTGAGCAACTGACCTCGTATACTCCAGACTTGTCTAAAAGTGGGACTTTATCCTTGGAGTTGCAAATGAAAGAACCGAGTGAATGTTTGGTTTTAAAACTGATATTGAAATTAAATGATTGGAATATATTTTTTAGCTTATAAGAAATGGGTCCCCATTTTACTTTCCAGACACTTATATCATTGTCGGCAACATTAGGGACACACTGATGAATAGTTCGTCGCACAATTTCGTTTTTTGATGAAGTAGTTACACTGTCAGAACAGGACTTTTTTATTCTTGCAGATCCAAAAAACCGTCGAATTTTTGTTCTCCCTTTTAAAGTAGTATTGGTAGCCAGATTCCAAAAAAATATTACCACCTTTGGTATTTCAATGATTTGATACTCCATAGCAAAAGCGGAAATAGTAAGACCAATCACCAGTAAAATGAACTGGAACTAATGTTACCAAAGAATTTCGGCCTGTATTTTATACTATAAGTTTGGTTCCTTAATTAACCGTTTCTCCGAAATGTATAGTAATTAAAGTCTTTTTGCATGCATAATGAAGTTTTAATACACTCTCTTCACTCTTAAGGAAACGGATTAAAATGATTATATCCATTATAAGTAATATAGGTAAAAAGGGGTCAAGTAAGAAATCGAAGGGTTCATAGAAAGGTATGAAAATAATTGCGGGGCTAAATAAGAATAGTTTTAAGTTTAGCAGGTAGAATCTCTAAGTAGGAAGTCCCCAACTAAGAAGATACCTATTGAAAGGCTTTCTTGAGATCGCATTCCTCGCACACGCGCCACTTCTAGAGCATCCTAAAGGATTTTCCCTGCGGTGCTCATGCCCGTTAAAGTAAAAAAATAATACGCTACTTCCACGTCAACAATAATTTATTATTCTCTTAGTTTTTTACTAGAAAATTAATAAATCTTACCATGTTTTCCCTTTATTATGGTTTTATTTTCTTTAATTAATAATATAATATATTTATTTAAATCTCTAACAAATCCCTCTGAAATAAAATCCATTTCCTAACCCAAATGTGACAAAATAAAACTTGGGTTATTTTACCCAATAAGCAATAAACAAAATCTCTTACCACAAAATAAAAGAAAAAAATCAAGAACACCGATAAAAAGTTATTTTATTGCATAGGAAAGATACATTTTTATTTTACCTATTAAAGCCGCGCTACTAAAGAATAATACTTGTTTTCATAAACTTTATTTCAAATTAACCATTCAAATAATTCGTATTTCGCATCACGTACAATTTAAACTTCGAGGTACGTCGTGTCTTTTAAATTCTATAGCTTACCTCAAGGCTCGAGTCCGCTTAACTTAGCTTTTTATTACAAGTAATACAAAACCGAGAAAGCAAAAATAAAGATCGTTAAACGAATGTTAAATGGTCTTGTTCTCGTTGCCCTAAAAATAAACATTAATAGGTTTTTGTTACTACTATCAAAGAAAATGATAACTACGCTATAGAAAGCGCATCTAATAAGAAAATTTAATAGCTCTTGCTAGATGCCAACTTTCCGACTAAACAGTATATTGGCCGATTGTAATATGATGCGACTTCGGGTTACATCATGACAAATGTAAACTGTAGTGGGCTACTGATATTTTTAATATACAGGGTGAGTCGGGAGGAATGGGCCTAACTCTTAGGGTGTAATCTATGCATCAAAATAACAAGATAAAACTCAAATGTTGTTATCCAATATTCATTTGTTTTCAAGTTACAGCGTTAAATAAAATAGTAATATTGTTACACAAAAATATCCAACTTTAACATTGTTTTAAATAAATTGTTGGTTTAGTAAATTTTCAAAAATACCGCCATTGACTTCCAAACATTTCCTGCTTCGTTTACAAAGGGCGCGCATGGATCTTCTAATTGATTCGTGCCTTTCTTTAATATTGAGTACAGCATTTCTAATGCATCTAATTAATGCATCCCCAGTATCTACTTTTACTTTGTAAACCTCAGTTTTTAACCAACCCCATAAATTGTAGTCCAACGGCGTGAGGTCTGGCGATCTAGGAGGCCAACTAATAGGACCACCGCGACCAATCCAAACCCCTGGAAACCTTTGGTCTAAATATTGCTTGACCCGACGATCAAAATGGGCAGGCGCTCCGTCGTGTTGATAATACATTTCAATTCTGATGTTTAAAGGAATCTCCTCCAGTAGTCCTTGCAATTCATTCTTTAAAAAACTTAAGGAGTGATCCCCTGGTAGGCGATTTTCCAAAAGAAAAGGGCCAATTAAATTATTATCGATCATGCCGCACCACACGTTACTTACTTTCGACTATTGCGTGAGGATTTTCGTCCGATCATACATGGGAGTTTGGATTATTATTGATGCCGACACGGGTGAATGTAGCTTCGTCAGTAAAAAGTGTGTACGGTAAAAGATGACGATTATTAATTATCTATTCACAAAATTGCATACGCTTGGCACGCAGGCTGAAGATTCTGTACACCTCCTGTAGATTCTGTACACACTGTACATGTTACGAGTATAAGCCTAGCTCGTGAAGCGTATTGGTCACTCTTTTTTGGGGAATCCCCAACTGAATTTCAATTCTTCGTGAGCTTGTCGTCGCATCTTCTTCTACTAAAGCTAAAAACGATATTCTTCAGCAGCCGCTGTAGCATTCCCATTACACAAACCATAAATAAAAATCATATTGACGTATTCGAGATGTGAATAAATGTGGGGCATTTTATAAAATTAAAATGATACAAATCCGAAAGTTAACGGTGAATTAATGTAACATTTTATACTCACACTAATAGGATAGTGACAGCACAACAATAAAAAGTAAACAATAATAACATTTATTACAGGAAAGCTAAATTAATGCAATATTTTGTTTTTGCCTTATAACTTGAAAACAATTCAATATTGGATAACAACATTTGAGTTTTTTCTTATTATTGTGATGCATAGGTTACACCCAGAGTTGGGCCCATTCCTCCCGACTCACCCTGTATACAGTAAAACCTCTGTTTGCGACCGCCACTATAAAGTGACCACCTGCGTTAAACGACCGGTTATGAATTCTCCATATTTAAAAATTAAAATCCCATTATTTTATACTTTTCTTTACCGACCCAACTGTTAAACGACCGCGGGCACTCATCATCGGAATTTTAAGTAAACAATAATGCTAAAAAGGCCCTCCATTAGGGGAAGTAAAACCCGACTCGACAGTTCTTAAGAAATATAGATACATACACTAATTACTTTATTACAGGCGGATCCATTCAATTTGCTTTAAAGGCTGATAAATCGGTTGTTAACATTAGTTTTATTTTGAACAGTTTTTATATATTTTGAGACCAACGTAAATATTTGAAGATGGTGGAAAAAGGAAGCGTGTTTCTTTAAGCGAAAAAATGAAATAATCGAAGAAAGTGAAAAAACTGGTTTAAGTACCAGGAAGGTTGTGTTGATAACTTGTGACCATCACCAGATCACAGGTTCGCATTCTGCTTCATACCAGATTTCTTTTAATTTAAGATATTTTGTACTTACATTAGTTACATCACCTGATGTCACTTTTCAAAGCTAAAGTCGCGATTGTTCTTTTGCCATACCAACTAAGGATACGTCCAGACTAGTGACAAAACTTCGTGCCGTGACACCGTCACGAACCTCGGCGCGTGTAGTTTGGACGGCACTCCGTAAGCGCAACGCGTGACATCGGCGCGTTTACTGCGTATCATCAGTCTGTTCCAGGTCTTGTCGGTTTTCTGACGTCGCATCAAAGGGATGCGACGCGGCTTGTTTCACCAAGTCTGGACGAGATCGCGCATCATCGGAGTGTTTTAATTTATAAATGCATGTTGACTATTTTTATTAAAATGAGCGGACCGCATATAAAATCGAGACGATGATACGCAATTATGACACGCGACGCCCCGTTAGGAAAATATTCGCGACGCGGTCACAATACCGGGTTTTGTCACAAGTCTGGACACACCTTTTTATTAAAAAGATTTTTGGCTTATACTACAAATATTTTATTAGATGCGTAAATCATAGGAAAGCAGCTAAATAAATTATGCAATAATTGATGGTTAGTCCCGGTTTTTAGTATTTTTTTGGTGGACAGTGTGATAATAAATAGTAGGAGGTACGCGCAAGGTGCACCAAATAAAGTGGTCTATTATAAGAGGTATCTCGGAAACAAAATGAAATTTTCTTTCAAAAGTAAGCTTCGGCTATAAGAAATAGTTTTTTACATCTTTAAAATATTTTGAATGATGCGCTGTTGCCGGATCATGCCGAAAGTGACAGCAACTTCGGAAGTTTAAACGAATTACCTTGTATATTATTTTATTTTTAGAATCCCTATTAGCTTTTTAAAAACTTTTCTTATTATTTCCCTATACCTATTTGTTACCGTTTTCGAGATATTAATTAATTCTAGATTTTTTTCGAAAAATGATTTCGCAAGATTCCGATATTTTTGAACTCTTGATAGGCACTGACATTTGGATGGAAATATACGCAATACCCGGAGGTCATGTCCAAATTTTGGTTACAATATCTAATCTAAAAATACAAACATTTTGGTTACTAAAACAATGCCTAAGAGTATATTTTTTTTTATAAAAACCCTCTGTGTTTTATTAATAATGTTGATATGAAAGTTATTCTTTACTTATGTATACCACACCTATTCCTAACTAGTCAAGTTTCTGACCTATAATCGTTTATTTGAAAAAGTTATTCTCGTCCTATTTTTAGTCTCGGTGCCATGGAGTGTCATGTGTCCAGTCACTATTGTTATCGAAATTGGCCTCGTATATTACCTGACCTTCATCCATTAGATTTTTACCTATGGGGTGAAGTAGAGTGAGGTAAAAGTCCGCGCGGAGCAAAAGTCCCAAATGCGGTTTGTGAAGAAACTAAATATAAATCGGGCAACCTTGTCATAGCATAACATTCAACAGCGGTATTGATGCCGCCCAAAGACATTAGAACTATATGCCGCCAATGTTTTGTTAGCAAGTGTTGTGTATGCAATGAAGTAAATAAAAACAAAATGGTTTTGCATGTTATTTTTACAATTTAGTTAAAAAGGTATTTTACAATAATTACTTCTAGTTGAATGTTTAAAACCAAATTCCTACATAACTTATAATATTATTATGTGATGATCACATGTATACTCTACTCCAGTTATCAGTTTAATGATGGCCGACGACATGTCATTTCTAGTAACATTATTTTTACAGAACTTAAATTTGGTCACGATCGGAGTTAGATATTTATCAATTATAAATATTTTTGTGTTATCAAAGAACGAATCTTAATAAATAGATGGGAGGTAGGTGTCTTAAAATTTAAATAAAGAGTAAACATACCACACCAAACCAAAAATAAATGTTTTTTTTTTTTTTGAATCATGTTGTTCTAGGCGTATATTATAAGCCTAAATATGCTAGATACAATCAAAAATAACAGAGCAGGAGGCGATATTGTTGACGAGATGTACTTCCTTCTGTTCGTGAGATTCAAAATATAGTTGACGACTTAAAGTCGTCCTACAGAATACGTATATATGGCAGATTATGGAAAAAAACTATATGCAAAAGGATTTTAAAAGCTATAAGTTGAATTTAGCCGATGGCTCTTCAATTCGAGCAGTTGCTAGTAATTTAGGCATTCATGAGTCTACTTTGCGAGAAAGGTTGAAGTCTGCACATGGTGTAATATATTTTGGCTACTGCACACCAATATTTACAGACGAAATAGAACGTATGCTGGTTCAGCACTGTCAAGAAACAGATAATCAGCTCTATGATCAAACACACAAGTTAACTTTTAACGTACCGTTTCCATGACAACAACCGAAGAAAGCCTACTTGTTAATTCTTCACTGTGGTTGAAAAACAGCTAGTTAGCGTCTATAGTTAACTTATGTTTCATCATAGGGCTGTATATGTATTATAGCCTAACTTTTAAATCTCTAAGGAGCATTGCGTACGAATACGCGTCCTTAAATAACGTTAAACACCCATTTGATTTAAACACAAAGTTGGCTAGTAGGGACTGGACAAATAAATTTATAGGAAATATACAATACAATACAAATAGTAAGAACACTAATTCCAACAAGAGTAGTAAAGCAATGTGACCCTCAGACCAAAATCCCATAAGAAATAACATTGCGCTGAAATCTGCATTTTTCGGGCCATTTTAGGGCGTGGCACTTTTCCTGGAAGCCACCATCCTCTCTTAACCTAAGTGGAACCCAGCTACTATCGCCACCAAGTGAGTGACGTCATAACTGCTCGATGCCGGTAATATAGGGCCCTATTGGCCTGGCAGGTCAGCGACCCCGAGCGGTGGTCACCCGATGGTTACCCGATGATCGCCCGATGTCGGTAATACAGGATCCGTCTTAGCCTAAGTGGCGCCCCCTGGTATTATCAACCCTCATTATTTCAAGATTCTAACCCAACTTTATGACCCATGGTCGCGTGTTATTACATTTATATTTATAGCGGAGGAGAGATGACGTAGCACGTTCTCAATAGTACCCAAACCCAAGTACCTAACCTGAACATCTATCTAAATAATCAATATTGAACAACATAATGAATAAATAATAACAGAAAAAAAGTTTGTGCAGTCAGCGGGAATTGAACCATAAACCTCTGGGGCCGAACCTCAAAGCCTTGCAAAATACGCTACGAGAGCATATAGATTAAAACTGCTAAACAATGTTTGACAACGTGAAACCACGGGGGCACATCTGATTAGATTGCTGGAACAAAAGGTCCTTAAGTGGGGTTATGGTTGTGTTTTATAATGTACAAAATTAGGGTAAACCAGGCTGGGCCCTCCAATGTTAATTTCGGAGGGATTTTTATGGCTCATATCTCCGGAACCAATGGGCCTAGGATATTGCGCATGCGTAGTTGGGGTCAATGAAATGGGTTCTTGCGCATGACTCGAAAACGACACCTATCACCTGTCAATTAAGAACTGTCACATGTCAGATGTCACCTGTCAAATGTCAAAATCGACAGCTGATGTATGTCACGTGTTTAGGGTGACGTCATGAGTCGCTTAAAAAAAGAACGGGGTTGATCGGGCCAATAGGGCCAAAGTTGGTATAGCTAATGCCCTAACGGCAGGGGGGCGAAAGGTTGCAAATACATATCGCGTGTTTAGGGTGACGTCATGAGTCGTTTACAAAATGTCGACCTGAGTAAAGTTGTTTTATACCAAATAAAAGACTAGTTATACTTTAATATATTTATTGATTTTAGCTGTTCTTGTTGCGTTTTTAATAAACATGCTTTGTTTTTAAATCATAGTTTCATTTATTACAAAAAGATTTAAGTATATTAATCTTTAAAGCAAACACAATTTATCTTATATAAATTCTCAATGTGTTTAGAGAATAAATCTATAAGACTTTCATCCCAACAAAACAAGTATTGCTCATTTTCTTCAAATGTTAAACATCGGCTGCCGAGGTATGTATGGAAACGCAAATTGTAGTTGTCAATTATAATAGTAGTTTCAGGCCAGTATCCATGAACACCGCTGTAGGTAGTTATAAACTCCTCAAAATCATAATTGGAAAAATATAGCTCTCCTTCAGCAATCTCAACGATAACTCGCTCGTCTGCAGTAGAAAATGTTACTGTAACGTCATCTCCAACTTCATATCTGATTTGAACACTCATCTTGAATATTAAGTCTTGACAGTAACTTAACCAAAGATTTTCGGTCTTCGTAAAGCTTTATACGTTTCTTCAGCGCACGAATATTACTTAAATGATTTTTGATCTTCTCTTCAACTACCTTCGTCATAGGTTCGAGAACAACTGACAGTTTCGAAACAGAGCCTAATTCTAAATAGATCCGTTGTGAACGGACTTTGTTTAACAGACCCTGTTCAACGGGTCCTGTTTAACAGACCCTGTTCAACGGACCCTGTTGACCTGAACAGCCCTGTTCAACAGACCCTGTTCAACGGACCCTGTTGACGTGAACAGCCCTGTTCAACGGACCCTGTTGACCTGAACAGCCCTGTTTAACAGACCCTGTTCAACGGACCCTGTTGACCTCTCTGTTACAGAACACAACCCCGATATAGAAACAAAAACGTTTGAGCTACGTGGGAAATAAATAAAAGCTGGCTTGTTGAAAAATTTAAATATTTATTAAGATAAAAGACTATAAATATATCGATACAACACTTTGGCATTTCTAATACTACAAACATGAATATCTAAAATGTGATATTTACAACCATCAACTCTCTCTACCTTCTCTAATTTTGGTACATCAATGCTGTCTTCTAAGTTTATAATATATGGCGTCCTGCAGTTTAATTCCGAAAATGTTTTAACTAAAAATTCCTCTTTAACACGTCCTTTAACGTAAATAATGTCTGCGTCTATCAGATTGTTGGATATGATATTATGTAGTTCCTTGTAATCGGTATCACCATAATTATAAAGGATACCATGATGATTTCCAAATAGATATTTGACTTGTTTCTTGCAAGCCTTACTTAAGGTGTCGAATGGTTTAACTGGTTTAAAAAAGTAACTTTTCATACTATTCCCATCGTAAATAGCCAATTCTTTGGCGCAAAATTCAGGTATGTTAAATCCTTGAATATCGACTACAACGAACTTCATTGTCTGAAGACTCAAATCAAACTGATTACATAAGGTCTCTTACTTGTCCAGTTAAAGCTTGATACTCGAGAATACGATCGTGAACAATGATACAGAAGGCACGTGCATTATTCGAAAAGTTTTCAGAACTTTGAAATTCTAACTTGACATCAACTGTTGCACTCTTGATGCTCTCGTTTTGTTTAGAACAATCAATTACAAAAAGAGTCCTTTTGGCAAACGCCGCAAAATCCATTAGTGGTTCACTAGTCGGCTTGCCTAGATATGATTTTTGAAATTCCGTGTACATCCTGTAAGCTTCCGTAAACTGTCTATTGTTAAAGTTTAGGTTTAACGATTCATATGGATACACTTCGGAATTTAGAAACAATTTAACATCAGTGATACTCAAATTATCTAAATATGTACAGTCGGACTTAAAATTATCCTTACGATTGTCCATAAAAAATACAATGACATATCGAGCACGTTCAGACATTGTTTTAACGGTCCAAATATCTTTCTTAGTTGTTTTTAATGCGGGTAATTCGTGTATTTCCCAATTTCGAAAAGGGATAAAAATCGGTTTATTTTCAGCAATGTCATCTAAAAGTCTCAATTTTATTGCGTCGCTCGGATATATGTGTCTAACTTTCAACCCGATAGACTTTAAAGTTATGGCAGCCTTTTTATCGCCATTAGCAGTAACATTTTTATAGCAGTTATCATCATGTCGAGCACGTACAAGCTTAATTTTTTGTTTTCCCATAATTACATTCTTATAATCAGCAAAAACACCTAGCAAGAAAGAGAGAGGAATACGTATATTAAACTCGTTTGTAGTGCTCTCTAACGTTTTTAGTACACCACTGGGCCAATTCCATCCTGCAATCTCTAAAGCACGACTTTCTTGGTCATTTAAACATAGCAAACTTTTAACCATACTAACGATACCAGGATCTCTAATTTTTTCAATCTCCTTACCATTGACTTCATAAGATATGGACTCGAAAAGGAATGCACCAGCATTATTTGTTAAAGAACAATTGCCGGTTTTTCCAGCAGTTGTTTCTTCCTTAAATTCACCCTCAATGTAGAGTTGGGCTTCGCTCATATCCAAAAATACATCTTGTTGATTGATGACAATCTC